>VYYI01004111.1:0-10919 GCA_021029175.1 Bilobella aurantiaca
GGGTCGCGGAAAACGTTTAGGGGTTGTCGCATATGAATCGTAAATTTAATGCAGGGCAG
This sequence comes from Bilobella aurantiaca, assembly GCA_021029175.1. NCBI lineage: Eukaryota > Metazoa > Arthropoda > Collembola > Poduromorpha > Neanuridae > Bilobella > Bilobella aurantiaca. The sequence continues at coordinate 60 of VYYI01004111.1, forward strand.
GGGTCGCGGAAAACGTTTAGGGGTTGTCGCATATGAATCGTAAATTTAATGCAGGGCAGGGGTTACGGCGAACCCTTCGGGATGCTTGGTCATTTATTAAAGGAAGGAAAGGGTTTCTATCAACTCTACGGGACGGTTCAATCAGGCGTTTCTACGAGGCAGCATTGCCCAAATCACCTCCTCTCCCCTTGGGCCCCAGGCAACGCATGGGCAAACCATCGAAAAACTCCCTCTTCCTCCACAAATCCCGCATAAGACATCGCAGCTTCTCTAAATCGTGTTACTACGTTTATTTTGTCTTGAAAAGAGCAGGAACAAGGCAGATCTTTGTTGTCGTAGCCCCTGGAAAGGAGAGAAACAGAAAGGAATTAAAATTCAATGATTTTCTCGTCCTAGTTTCGTACATGGAAGACGCTCGGGTGGGTGTGATAATTTAGCGCAATCGTCCATTTCCTATTTCCTCTCACAGTAAATCTTGGTCTGGCGGGAAGGGACGAAGATTAGTAGGGGAAGTTACTTAAAGGGGGCATTATGTGACGACCAAGATAAATTCTTTGCCATTATCGAAGGAGGTGATCTGAGAGCTTTCCTTTCTTCCGTGATAATTGGCTTCATATTTTACAAGAGTAGATCAATTATTCAGGCGGAAAAGAGGGAAATAGTGAAAAAGCTAGGCAAACCTATGATTTGATTCGATTCCAATGCTTCCTCCTTTTATGTTTTGATGCTATGGCTATCATCTCTATTCCCACCCACCTATGTAAATTACTCCTACTAATTGGATAGGAGTCTCCTTCACATGGCTAAAACTCCGTAGCCTCATCTTCCTTTGTCTGCTGTGTAGGAAACTGAATTTGGACTCAATTCAAATGAATTGACAATGCAAATTTTAGAAATCTTGACATTTACGGTCAGTGCCCCTCTTCGAGAAGAAATGTTGACTTATTTGGTTGATAAACTTATTGACCCAGCTCAGATAGAGGTGGAGATGATGTTCTCTCGAGTTTAACTGGGGACTTCTGGGGAGGATGAGCAGAATTGAGGCAAACTTTTAGTACGAAACCGACATCCGGGTGGGCCAACACTGCATCTTTAATGCGTTTAATTTTATACGCCCGCACCGCTCCTAATCTCCTAACAGCAGTAAAATGGAACTGGACTCAGCAGGAAAGTTAGATCACATCGAAGGAGAGCCAAGAAACGAAAATACTTCTGTTTGTGTTTTCCGAAGCCTTGTAACTCGATTAAATTGCAATAATGGGGATTAAGTATTTCAAAGTTTAACTCAGTCTTTATTTGATTCTTTAAGCTTGCGTTACCATCCGATCCAGCTCCGGAGCGTCCCTCTCACAGAGAAATCTTTGAGCCAGATTCCAACTCGCGTCCTTGATAATTAACTTTCACCCCGGGCGAAGTTGTTGCGTGCATCTTATCTTTTGTATCTTTGACCGTGTAGGAATCTCCGACGCAGTCAACCTCAATCCAAACATTTTCAAAAGTTTGGATTAGTCCCGCATTAACTTGTGTGCTCTAGCGAACATGATGGACTATAAAAATTAAAACTGGAGAAGGAGAGGAGATAAAGAGCGGAAGGAAGAGAAGGGAGGAACGGTTTCACAATATTCTAGATGCTGGGTAAATGTAACGCACAGGGATTACATCACGCTGTATAACAGCATCATTTAATGCGGCTCAGTGCACACTCCTAATTGATATATCTCTCCCTGGGTCTGAACGAGAACGGAAAGGAGGGAGGAAGATACGGAGTACGGATGTCTTCGTGTGAAAGGGAGACCACTACAATGGTACGCACAATGTCAACCTTGATTTCTCTTTTAATTCTCTTCTTATCCTCTTCTCCACTCGTCGGACCAGGGAAATCTCTCCACCGTCCGCCACCGTTCCAATACCCTGCGGCTGGCAATTAGGATGACAAAAATGGTTAAAAATAGAATTTCTAAATCAAGGTGGAGGGAGGACAATGAGGTACGATACAGAAGATATATGCATGAATCTCAGTTTCCCTTGACTACATCATCACATTGCACAGAACCTGCGTCGGCAGTCTTGGAGAATTCCGTAGTCTTTTTGACGGGGATTTACTCCTGTAGGAGGCTGCCTCCTGGAAAAGGATTCCAAATCCACAGAGGTTTTGACTCTCACCGCAATACATTTTATTCAGTGTGAAGCGTTACAGCAGAGTGAGGCACTACATGATCGAGTCATGATTTGTCTGTGTCATGCTAGTCCTATGAACTGGGGACCTCTCCATCTTTTTCAGTCTGATTTCAACTCTTGAATTCTGTCTTTCCCAACGTTAAATCTGACAAGTATCAGAACCGACTTCGAATATTTCTTCGCAGCTTGGGGGCGGAAACTTTGAAATCCCTTTCGGTGTCCCGCTCTAACCTCGCCCCCACACTTCCACCCAGTAAAAGTGGTTGAATCGAAATGAACTACGATATGTGCTCCACTATATTGGTTCTGTAATGACACACCATGCGGTGGCGGAAGAGGTTCATTGGAGCTAGGCCTCGAATTGCTAAAAGTTTTACCTAGCCGTACGAGAGGGTAGTGCGTGGGGACGAATGCAGGATATTGATTCCTTTCCCGTAATTACGTTGACTAATCCTCCCAAACATCCCTCCCTCACCTCTGTTTGCCTCAACCGCAAATGTTTATATTTAAATAGCTGGCGGCGTTTTCAGTACTAAGAACAAGTTGCTCTGTCTGAACATTTTCATCCACTGTTTATAGAGTCCTGTAATTACTCCTCAGAGATCACTTGTTCACAGTAGTTTATCATTTCAGCACTCAGGTTTGCGCACCAAATATGTTGTGTACCATCATACCTAAGCATACAGAAGCTCCATCGAGTTTCATTAATCTTTGATTAGCTGATCACTATTTAGACATGCCTTTGGCACAGACCCAAAATTTGTTTTCCACATGGTTGGGTAAAATTCAAATATTGACATGCGGAGAGAGATGAAATATCTTACTCTAACCTTTGCTGAGCACTTATACAGTGGAATATAGGTTTTTGTGATGTGATGATGTATACTACAGACGGTTTCATATTCTATAACCCATTGACGAGGAAGTGGTGTTGGTTGATTGATAAAAAACAACATTTGAACCAGTTGGAACAACAAGTTAAAGTACCGCAGAGCTGCATGTGAGTGCAAGTTTCGGTGAATGTTTGTGTGAATGTATGAGAGAGAGAGAGAGAGAAAGAGTACGGGCTTTTTGTTTGCGTTGTATACATTCCGTCGAAAGGCGGATTATGTTAAGTAGATGCATATGGGTGGGGAAGAGCTTCTGTGGACCGTGAGGATTTACTTTCATGATTTATTCATTTTGTAGCACTTGACGATTTTGTCTCTTCATCGTTCGAGTTCATCAGTTCCCTCCCATCCGCCTCTTCCTCTACAGATGTTCAGGGACAGCTGAGGTCTTTTTTCTCCACTCATTCAAATTAGGAATTCCCTGAGTAACTTTAGATTTTTACATTGCTGTCCTTCCGCCTCAATTCCTCTTCCTCTTGTCCCCTCTTTTCATCCTAATATTTATCATCATCCCCATTTCCCCACGCTCCCCCCGGCAAACATAGGGAAGGAGGAGGGAGAGAGTTGTTCGACTTCCTGAGTTGATTTACGGATCGTGATCACATTTATGTAAAGAGTCATCTACGCGTCAGGAACATTCAAATGCTGCGCTTCGCCGGAATGAGGGGAGGGCAGGGAAAGAGGGAGAAAATATTTTGCCCCAGTTCCTTTGTGTCGAAAAAAGTTATCAGCTACGGCAACTATGGTGTAAAACTTGAAGTTCAATTCCCGGTCCTCTTACTCTGAAACCTTCGAGTGGGTTTTAATGCAATGCTCTGTGAAAACAAAGTCTGGTCGGAGAAATGTTACCATGGCGAACCTTCTGCATTAGTGCTCAATTCAGACGCGACCTCAATGTAAGTTGTCAATCAAACATTGGCATTACCATCATCGGCATGTGCTGGAGTGGAAAGAGATGGATGTAGATACATTGGTTATCATATGCAAACCAGTTGATGAATGACGCCAACTTTCCGCACAGTAATCTCGATTCACAATTAGGACAATCGGTGTTCATACTCTTTTTGCCTCTCTCATTCCCTCGCAAGGATTAAGTAGTAACTGAGGGACGGGTTACGGTATAATCTTGTCCATATTTTACGCTCCTGGGGGTGTATTATAAAGCTTGTATTAGTGAATGAAAAGGACGGACATCCTCACCTATATGCCTACCGCCGCTCAAATTCAGCTCAAGCTCAAGTCTATCCTGTCGGTAATGCATCCTTAAAATTTACGAGCACACCATGTATTAGCCCATAAATTACTTGCCATAACTCAATTATGCATGGTAGCGGAGGGTGGTACAGGTTGTAAGTCCTGCTTTCATCTCTCCGTCAGTAATTCATTGGACGAGCAAGCGGAGGTGTAAGCGTTGGTAGTGAACTGCAGGAGCTCATAACTTGCGTATGCTCAGACTGATCACTACTTGCCGAACACTCCCTGTGGACGTCAGTCCCCCATCCCGATCGTCTTTCGGTCTATCAAAAGAGCAATAGATCCTTTTCTGTGGAACACACTCACCAATCCTATGATGTGATGAAGAAATACTTCTAATAAATTCCAATTGACGAAGGAATTTCCAGGAACTCATAACAAAAACCTGTACCTCCTCTTCATCCCATTGGATTAGGAGAAAATTGTTTTCCCCAGAAACTGAACTCAAGTTGAAAAGACATATTTTTCAAGGCGTCCGCCCCATTGTAATTGTGAATGAATAGTGTGTATTTGTGTACGTGTTAGCAGTTAGCACATGATTGTGAGGGGGAGAAAAGCTGCAACGATGATGGGATTCGGATGAATTTTAATCCAATTCACTCTGTGCTCAATCAGACCTCCCGGCGTGACAGCGTGTGGAAATTGGAGGGGAAAAATTAAAAACTCCCATTTCCTTGTCAAACTACAAATTTCTTATCCTTAGGACACCTCGGGTAATGCTAACAGGTTTTATTGGCGTCAAATTTTCGTTTCCTCATAAAATTATTATGGTAAAAAGGCTCCTTGAGACCTTCCACAGAGAAATCACGTTATTTTCCTCGTCACGGAATCCATGAAAGGACCCTGGCCCTGGGCAGGATGAGGAAATGTACACATCCACTCACACCCGAGTTCCCATTCTTCGACCTCGTGTAATATGGTCCTTCGTAATTTTTTTCATAAAGGTTCACTCTGCCTGCTCTATAGTTCAGCTTTCTACCATATTCCACACGTGGAGATGACTTATTCTGCATATAATGACAACGGTTCAACGGTTTCCAGTCCAATGGGACGGCATTAGCCAAGTTCCACTATTGTGCGAACATTACGTCAAGCCTGAGTATCACATGATATGGAGGCCTTGAAAAGCGCCTGCCTCCCGCTGACAGAAGCTTGTAAAACCCAACAGTTTTTAACGACGGGTTTGTTGGCAAGGGCGGTTCAAGGCAGTCCAGAAGACTGCTTTATCATTTTACCCTGTCAAGCTGCAACCCGTGCTTCATTATATCAGTCTCGTTGGTTATGTGTATGTCTGTAGGAAAAGCTCTTTTGGTTGAGACACGGGAAAGTTGCTGCAATCACCTCTGCTCACAGTAGTGAAGAAAACTAGGCAATTCTGAATTTACAGTTTTCACCCCCTGTCCTTCCTGCAACACTTGATGCGTGGCCAAGCCCATTAAGATCTTTTCCACCTATGCCATGTTCACGTGTGAGAGTATTGACGGAGGGTGGGGTTGTTTCGTCTGAATATGTTACGAGGTTAGCACCACTGCACTACACTCCTACTTTCTCGATTGGGAAATAGAAGATTTACCCCTCATAAAGGGTTCGTCATAAATCCCAATTTTGAATAAATTTTCATGGGTTCAGAGTAACCTCACATATCACACAATTCAAGCCTTCTCCCCCGCCTTCTATCGGCACAAAACGTGGAAACAGGATTTCGGAGCGTAAGGAGACGGGAACGGAAAGAGGAATTGCCCCAAATGGCCACCCTTCTACTTTATGATGAACCCGCATAAATGTAGTCTGCAATGTTCCCCTCCCTCGTAGATTGCATTGAAAATCCAGTTTTGAGGGTCATGACATGATTATGACGAGCTGGGGGTTGCAAAGGACGACAATTGGATGAAACTTGGTCACTTGGGGAGTGAATTCAAAGCTCCGAATCGGGATGTCTCACATTAGACAGCACCACTGGTTAGTTCACAGTAGATGAGAAAAGAGTGTTGGAAGAGGTCCAATAGCTTGGATTATTGAGGTACAAGGGTGAAGAAGTCTAGGGTATAGGATCTCTATCTCCCTTGCTTGAGGTATGCTGTTACCATTCCCCAACCCACTTTATACGCAACAATTGATCTTGGAAAATGGTATTGAATGATTTCGTATAGATCTATATAGTTTTTTCAGCAACGGAGTACTTTCTTCCAGTAGAGCTCAAGACATTGAGTCGTTGAGAATGTTAGGCGGGCAGATTACTGCACTGCTTCCCACTCAAAACTCCATTCTATCCGTCTAGCTTCCTCTGGAACAACGTCAGGCCCTATGGTAACATCCTACACACATCTGCATCTATCAGCTTTATCTTATGTAAGAAGATGAATAACTCGAGGGTCACAGAGGAGGAGCGCGCTGGGACGAGCGATGAGAGGGAATACCAAACCTTTTAGTCTTGAATAGGGGTGTGCGAGAGAAATTTTTTTCCTCATACATGCGAATTTCCCGCAAAGTCTCCGCCCCCCCCCCCAAATCAGAGACTGTGGAGAAGGAGTACGAAGAATCAAAGGCGAAATCGACAGATATGTACATCTTATACTGGAGAATACCGCACGCGGAGGAGAATGTGAAGCAGGAGGAGTGGGCAAGCAGTAATCTCTTATAATTCTTAGATTCATTTCAATTTCCAAAACCATGCTTAAAGATAGCCTAATTTCCCAATGGTCCTCTTTATCTTTGAACCTTCCTCTTGTCTGCCCCGCACTGTCTGACTGGGTATCTCTTTTAGAGACCTTCCTCCAAACTAGCTGAACTTGGCAAGTCTGTGCAGGGACATTTCTTTTCCTGAATTAACTAGCACAAGCCCAGGACGAACCGGCACCTCCGACCCGCACTCCTCTTCCTAATTTCTTACCGTACTTTGTCCTAAATTGAATAGGGGACCCTACATGAAACCCACTGTGTGGAAGTCGCTGACATAGAGAGGATGGAGAACATTAAAGAAACCTCTGTGGCGGAGTACGTGGTAGATGTAAATAGATAAAAAAATTTAATGTCATCACAACTGATAGATATGCGCTGCTGAGCGGGGCTGTGAGTTTGGTATGGAACTGCGTGGCTGGGAAGTGTTATGATGTTTTCTCGGAAAATATTATGAGATGAAGCGGATGAGGGTTAGAGTGGGGAAACTTCTCCCTTTTCTCTCCCCCGGCCCAACACTGATATTATGAAGGGCAGTACAACTGAGGGTCACTCTCTAATGCCTCTCTAGCTCTTCTTTGCCTTCAAGTTAAAATCATAGATATGCCCTTAGATGATGATAGTGTGTAGTTAGGGTTAACAGCCCATTACTACCACTCAACATTTCACTTTACGAGGAAACTTCTACAAATGTTGTTGTCCTTTCCCCTTTCTGTATGTACTCGTACTCGCCCCATTGTTCTTTTTTATCTTTATTTACTCCCACGACTTTCTTCACTATTCACCATCTTAAGGGTTTAAATATTTGTGTTTTGTTGGGGGGCGAAAGTGAAACTGACTGGAAGCTATTGTGGTTGCTGTACACGTATAGTCGCATTTCCTTTTCATACAACAAACTCTTCCACTAAATATCAACAATTGGGCTTGGGCTCAAGTTCAGGTAAATTTAGCCTTGCTCTTGTTGTTAATTTGGCCGCTGTCGTAAAGCTTTGTTGCGCTGTCACAGTGGGGCAGTGGCGTTGATTCTATGTACAAGCGAGTTTCCTTCGCTGTAACTCGCTGCAGGATAGGAACGATGTGTTCTTCAGTGGATGGGAATGGCTCAAAGCTTATTTGACTCACACTAACAGGAAGTTACATCAGGGTGAATATCCCTTATAGCATCGTACAGCCAGGTCAAAATATGAAGTGACGAAAGTGGCACTGACTGAGTCAGTCAGTTTACACGAGCGATATATCCGAGTATCCAAGTTGGAAAGATGCCGCGAGGCAAAACTTGTTTGTACAGTAGAACCTCGTTTTTACGGTACCCTTTAACACGGCCACTCTTTAATGCGGTAATATATTTTCCGCCCAAGTGCGAATAAAACTATCTCCTTAATACGGCCACTTGTTAGTACGGTCAATAATTCCCGGCCCCGGGAGGACCGGAATATCGAGGTTCTGCTGCACAGCTAAACCCGTTCAAATACGCCATAGTCACACGCGCGCACACACTCCCCCCAAGGTACCTCACGCAAAACATGTCTCGTTTGTAACTGAAAAATGTTACCATCACTTGGAAACTGAGTACAGGGTGGGGTTCGCGATTTGTAATTCACGAGCCGCTTCACTTCTTCCTTGTCACAAAAAGCTCCGACAGGCCCTGGCTAGGGATCCAGTTTTGATGAATCATCGACACAGGTTGTTCGTATGCGCGTGGACCATTTTATATGCATTACAAAATGTGTGGGTGCTTTTACTATCCTTGTATGACTGTGCCCGTGTACTTGAGGGGTTGGCCACTGTAGCCTTGTACTCCTTTGTGCGCATGGGCGTTAGCGCATGTTTGCGTGACTATGAATGTGCCTGTGCGTTTGAGTTTGTGTGCATTTGTGTGTAGCTTTGCGTCCGTATTTTCGTTCACGTATGTGTATGCATGCTGTGCCCTTCGCTGGATTTACGCGTGTGTGTATGTGCTCATGTATGTCTCTATATTCGGGTACGTGCATACGTGTGTAATGGTGCACTTGCTTGCCCGTGGGTACTTGAGTGTCTACATAAAATAAGAAAGTAGCTTCTTGCGGTTTGGAATTGGGCGATTTCCTCCGTTTCTGGTCTCAAGAGTTTAACTTTGGTCAAGGGATCACGGTGGTGAAGCATTCCATTCCTTGTGATGGGGTATACAGTAAACTGTGTGAGAAAGAGAAAGGGAGGATGTATTTGTATGCCATAGTACTTAGAAGACAATGCAATGGCTCACTTTCCCATTGGTCTCCAAAGTCTCCTTCATCGAAAACTTCCCTCTCAATGCCCTCGTACCCGTTCTCCCCCTGCGCGTCTTCTTCCATTTGAAGTAGTGTTCTGAGCCTACATTTCCTTCTTTCGCCTTCCCATCTCCCGAGCCTCCATATATGTCACGAGACGCATAAGGGGGAGCTGTGTTGAACCGACTTTTCCCATCCTTGTAGCCAACTCACTTACTTTCATATTGGCACTGCACATGCTGTATTGAGCATAGCTATGTGAAATACCACTACTTAGTGCGTACAGAACGAGGAAGTACGGACGCCTCTTTTTTCACCGTCCACACGTCTCCTTTCTCTTCAAGTCAAATGAATCTGTAGAAATCCTTCTATTTGAGTAAATGTTGCCCGACAGCCTTTTCCACCCAGGGCTGACTGTGTTCGTAAGATGGAAGGAGGGCAATTTTTAGAGGTAGCACGAACACATTTCCCCATGCCGTGATACTGTGGGAACGGAGTCTGTCAGCCAGTTAGCATTAACGACTCAGATGGAGTGTTATAGGTAGTTTTTCTTCGAGGCATGGTCTCTCCAATCCTTTCACGTTGATGGATCTGTTTGTAACATTCCCTGCTCGGTTCCACTTTCTGGCAAGGAACACGAGAGGATCATTTTGGATGGGTGGGTCCTCCGATCGTGCGTCCCCTCCTACCCCTCTCCAAAACTGAACCTAATCATAATTATTTCCGCGAGTCCAATTAACTCATGTATGAAGAGGGCAAAGCACTTGAGTGTCTCTTCCTCCCACTTCTAAAAACCGGTGCCTGAAGCTTTACAGGCTGGGGCGATTTTCCGACACGAAGTGTATGAAGGTATCTCTGAGAGTATTAATAAAAGTGGAGCCGTGACTAGTAAGGCCATACAATTTGATCCAAATTCTACAGTGCCGACTGTGCGCTTCTTGGAGCACCACCCCACCCCTTGTGGGATGGGGCCAGTGTGATCAATTGTGGATAGCCCGATGTGGATGTTAATACGCACTTCGCAGAGTCATAAATCCACTCTCCCCTCGCCTCCAACAGTAACGGAATGACGTCATGGACGGAAAAGGGAGAAAAGGAAAAGTTTACTAAATTTATGGGTGCCGGACGCCATTTGGCCCCCACTGGATTATGAACATAATCTTTGTGGGTGGAAAATATTATTAATTTTTCAGAACATAAAAACGGCGGCCCACTGACTCTCACGCCGACTTATTCAGAGAAAGTAGGACCAATGTTAGAAACTATCCTCGTCCTCCGCCACAGCATACTTAAGTAGTAGTGCCTTCAAAATTTCGGCATGATATTCCAAAGGTCCTCGATGAAGCTTACATGAATATCTGGCCAGCAAATTTCACCCTCCCCTCACTCAACTTTTACTGCTTCTACTAGGGCACGCACGCACTCACGCACAATAGCACATGCACGCAAAGATGCGGCCACACAGGCATGGAGCTGAGGGAAATAAGTGATGGGACTTGGCTTTTCCTACAGCATATTTTTCTCATGTATGGTCTACCGCGGCAAGGATAAAGGGAAGAGATGGAGGGAACGGTCTAGACAGAACTCTTCGGTCAGTTTTCGACTTACGGCTCTCA
>VYYI01004112.1:0-10913 GCA_021029175.1 Bilobella aurantiaca
CCCAACCACCAACTTTCCAACCCCTTCTCCAACTTCCAACTCCCAACTTTCCAACCGTGCGAGTTGGCTCCAACCGCCAACTTCCAACCCAACCGGTTGGCGCCCAAGTCTGAACATGACGAAGGCCCCCACCTCATTAACAACAGTTTGAGCAGTAGAAAGGGTTGTACAGTATACCATGACATAATCAAGGCTTAGATTACCAGTCACCTTGTCCCCTGTTTTTGTCAACGTAAACTCTGGACCACAGTATGGATTCGCCAAACTCCCAGGGGTCATTGCAAGGGGCTTTCGACTACGCTATTGCTATTATCTATTTATTAGTGTGAGGCGCGGTTTCTTTGGCGACATTAAGCTTGATGTCGCCACCCTGGGTTCCACTGTCTTTCTTTTCTACGACTCGAGTGACACTGCCAAAGAAACCGATTCACACATAGATGGCCTTTCCACCTACCGCTGGCTTCGTACAACTGAAGCTGGACTAGGGTATGCATTAACGGTAAACATCCTGTAATTACCCAAAATAACCGTTAGTTTTCATTACCGTTACCGTAACAAATATGGTATTGTTACCGGTAATGTACCCGAAACTTTACTAACCAAACAAAACAAGAACTTAACTTTGAATATTCAAATTTATATACTTTCTGCGACTAATTTTTCTGTCAACTTGTCAATATTTGAAGAGAAAACTTCAACAATCGAGTCGACTGAAGATCCCATAAAAACAAAATTATTGTTTGTGTTTGATTATATTGTGAAACTAGGTATATTTTATATTTTGTTGCAGATATGGACATGGCATCACCCTGCATATTTTTTAAAAGGTGTTTTTCCAAGTAAATTAATTAAACTAAAATAAAATATAATAATAAAATAATTATAATATAATAATTGCTAGATAAAGCATAGATTCTTCGACACTATGAATTGTGAAATTCTTTAAACTTACTATTATTCTCGAAGTTTAACAATTAAACTCATGTTATTTTGCTTACAATGCTTGTGTTGGAAGATAAACTGATATAAAGTATGTGTGTATTATGTATTTGTGCATCACAATTCAATTCATAACCGGTCATGAAAGGCAGGAATTACCGGTTATTTAACATTACCGGGAACGGTGGAACGTCACCGTCACCCTAAGCTGAACAAAGTCAAGCGACTTCTAATTCGGATATTGACCGTCACGTGACACACACGGGAATGCACTGCGGTGGTGTCCCAGAGGGCTCAATGCCCAAAAACGTCTTGCCAGCCTACTTGCAGAAAAAGCTTGACTTCCATTTAACAGTAATTCATTTCATTTTCAAACAAATTGAGCAATGATTTTTCTTAATTTTAAAATTAAGTACAAATATTAAAACAATGCATTCTATTTATTTTTCGAATCCATAAACTTCTCATTGTTATTCTCAAGCGAGCTAAATTTTTAAAACTGTTTGAACAAGTTGAAAAACGTTACTCCACTTATCAAAATAAAATTGTAATAGTGCCAATATGATGCGTTCAGACGCTATTTTTACATGACGTTACATTTATTTTGCTAACCACTTTCGCGTACTCAAGGAATCGCAATAGTCGAATATTGTTTTAAAATCGGGTTCCCCGCAGTCGTAGCCAATCACCTTGATTTTGTACAAATAGGCTCCTTTTTCTTTAGCGCAGAGCCAAGTTGCGCCAAAGCACTGCATGTACTTGGCGTCAGATGATTTTTCGACCCCTACAAAAACCTTTGTTCCAGTAGCCAATAGGATTTTGAATGGAATCTTATTTAGTTGCGTCATATTTCGGTTGCCATACAAATACAGCTTCTCTATGCTTCTTACGTTTTTGAAAGCGTCATTTGCAAAGGATTCGTTCCTAAGGCCGTTGCGACAAAGGTCCAATGTCTTTAAGTTTAGACTTACCAGCGACGTTTTAAACGTCGTTATGCAATTGCGTGAAAGCGTAATTTGAGAAAGAGAAGGCATTTTTACAAAGGACCAGCGACGTTTTAAACGTCGTTATGGAATTGCGTGAAAGCGTAATTTGAGAAAGAGAAGGCATTTTTACAAAGGCATCACCTTGAACCCCTGTAAGACCCACATCGGCTAACAGTAGTTCTCTCAATGCAGGCAAGTTCGACACCAACTCCCAGACACTGTCGCCTAAGGGACAGTCCCACATGCTCAACTTTGTCGCCGAGAGGAACGATGACGCTAAGGCCAAAGGGTCAATCCTTGTCAACTGCTTGTTCTCATATATCCGTATCGTTTCATAAGTCCTGGTAATGGCGTTGGCCTGAATTACTTGAAGCGATGTGTTGAGCACATTGAGTTTAGTTGCCACCTGCTGCAAGTGCTGAGCTCAAGTCGGAAATGTCTTCACCTTCACAGCGTACAGTTTTCCCTTCCAGAGTGCATGAGCCCTTGAAAAGAAAAAACAGTCGAAGTACTGTTGAAGTATGCTTAAAGTCAGGTTTAATGTTATTTTAGGCTTTTACTAACAATAAGTAAACTTTTGGTTATTGGTTTAAACCAAAGCTTCGTATAAACAATATGAAATTATGACCATGAACTAGGCCTTTGAATTATTGTGAGATTAACCACAAGTGTCAACTTTGTCAATAACATCTCTCTTGAGTAACCTTCAATTTATTTAGGACAGTTGCTATCAATCGAAATCCACTGTCTAAAGCACAATGTAAATATTTGAACCGAACTTTTTGTTTTGGTTTAAAGCAATGGTTTAAAAGAGACCAATTGATTTATACCATGCATGGTTTAAACCAAGATATAATGTAGTAGGCCAAATAAGCCTTTCGTAAAGTAAGAGGAGTTCATTCTTATTTCATATACTGCTTGGCTAGCCTTAACTATATTGAATTTCATGGTTTTATGCGTATAAATAAGAATGCAAACAAATTGAATGCTCAATTCAATTTGATAGTTTTTAATTAGTTAATTGTGATTAAAAATTAAGAACATTTAACAGTTGCAACTGAACTTTATATGTAATCGGGGGTTCTTAACCACGCTGAAGCTAACCATGAACTCCAAATTGTTAAAAAGCATTTTCTACTTCGTCAGTTGTGATTTTGTAATTAGTAACAATTAGGTACCTATCGAAAATTGTGTTTTAATATATTTAGGGGGCTCTTGGACTTCTGAAACTAGGAAATGAATCACAAAGGGCTTCAATACGATTTTCGATTTGGTTAATTGTTCATAATTCTTCATAAATTGAAGAATAAATAAATTTATGAAGAATTTACGCTTAGAATTTGGTGAAATAACGCCCTCGATGTTGAACTCCATCTACCGAAGCTATCGTAGGAAAGGGATTTGCTTGGAAAAAACTTAATTATGATTAGTTTGAAATAGCACTCTTTCACTCTCTCTTCATCATTGGCTCTTACGTTTAGAATACTTTAACAAAAAATACCACGTCAAACCTCACATTCAATTTAACGGGATCCATGGGCTGTGTCCCAAGGGAACCCTTCATGCAAATTAAATAAATAAATAAAAAATAAATAAAATTTGGTTAATTGTGATTCTCAATAAATAAATTATCTATAAAAAAACTTTAGAAAGAAAAACGATTAGAAATACTGTCACCAGAGGTGAGTGTACAATCCTTCAAGTTTCAAGATTAAGTTTAATACTTTTACTAAGTTATGCATTGTGAAAGCACTTAGTAGATGTTCCGAAAGTATGCTCCCGTCTTTTGATAGGTTACTTTTCTAATATATTATAATGAGAAGGTAGTTGGTCTAGTGGTTAAAAGTTTCAATTTCACTTCACTAGGCAGCCGTAGAACAGGATATATCGACGTTTATGTGGTAACAATTTAAGCTGTTGCGATAAAATGGCACATACAAAAACCGGATAATTTAGCAAAGTTGAAAGTAATTTATACCTAACTGCAAATTTAATCCTCCTGTTGTAGGGACTGGCTGGTTTGGTTAGTTAAGTAGAATAATAATGAGTTTAAATGGGAGTGGTTTGGAATTGGGTTTCAGAACAATAGGAGGATCGTGACTCGTGAGTTGGAACTTACCAGGGGTTGGTCTGAAGTGTGCAAGAGCTAAAATTTTGAAACTTTGCTATTTTAATACATATAATTAAAAACTTTTTGAAAAAATAGTATGATGTGCGTATTTCAACGCACAAAATTTTGGAAAAAAAATTTTTGATGCAAATTTTTGAAATTCTTATAGAAATTTACGTGCAAAATATAACGATTTACGGCTGCCCCCCAAATATATATAATATAACGTGTAAAGCGTTATATTTTGCACGTAAATTTCTATGCATGAAAAAAAAATTCCAAAATTTTGAGCGTAGAAATATCATACTATTTAAAAAATATATTTTTAATTATATGTATTGAAATAGCAAAGTTCCAAAATTTTAGCTCTTGCGCACTTCAGACAAACTCCTGGTTAGTTTACATTTTCTCAAGTTATCCAAGTTGTAGCGGCCAATGTGTGACTAAACTACTACAACACACTTTGAAGAAGTGAAGGCAAAAGTTGTAAAAGTTGAAAAAAAAATAGTCTTCAAGAAATAAAAAGAAAAGAACAAATATAAGTACGTTAATATTTGCTGAGAAAGTAAATGAACCATGAAGGACACACAAGTTAAAAAAGTTCTGGTTGAAATAGGTAAATCAAGGAACAATCTGTTTGATTTGCCTATTTGAAAGCAATGATGAATCTATTACTTTGATGATTTTTCAGTGTCTTTAGTTTGTTTAAATGCTTAATTGTTTGTGTTTACCTTGGTTTGCGTGAAGAAGACTTGAAGAAGGAACATTGAGGTTATAAATCTCTTGCAATAGTTCAAGTCTTGATTAACTGTATTCAGGTTAAAGAAAGTCTAAAATTAGTAAAACACCACGTCGTGGAACAACATCTACAATATTATTCTGTGTTGAACATTTATACTATTATCGTTTTGGGGGCTATCGCCTCGAGGGGAAAAGTTAACATAACTTTGGTTTTAATTTTTTTCAAATACTTTTCTGACAACGTGGAAAGAAGTAGAAAACCATAATAAAAAAATATTAAAAAAAAGTCTATACTTTTCAAATTATTGGTTGGTGCAGCAGATTTGAGCATGGTTGTTAGCCGCGTGTCCCGTAGGTTACCTTAAAAACTTTCAGAAAAATAGTTCCGAGACAGTTTGATTCGAACGCGAAACATCCGAGCTGTTAGCCAGACGTCTTTACACTTAAGCTAGAGCGACCTAGCTGATAAGAACACCAAAAATACAACATATTTGTTTAGCCGTATACTTGTACTGTCACGCACGCTTCCGTCTTTATTAAATAAGGTAAGTTCATTGACCATCAATCTGCAATTTAGGATCATATACTAAAGTTCTTTCCGCTACACATACTGCAAGGGTCTAAAAGCTTTTCGCCAACCGAAAACAAACATTTTTTTTAAATTTGGAATAAGATTAACAAAAAATAAGAGCTGCAATAATTAAATTATCAGTACTACGACGATTGAAATTAAATATACGAACAACTGCATTTTCACAACTAGGCATATTAATTGCAGTGTTAATAGTCATACTACTACCAGCCTTTTAGAAGGTGATTGAGGTGTGTAGGCGGGATACGAATTGAGACTTAAGGGCTCTGAGTGCAAACATAGTTTGCCCTGGTGTCCTTGTTTGCTGCTGTTTTCGAGGATTTCCTGCTGCTTCTCGTATTGAGAAGCTTCCAGATGCAGGAGTCTGGCCTGATAGGCTTCCAGCTTGTCGTCTATTACCTTTAACCTATTGTTCATGTCAGGAATCAGACTTACGTTGGATTCCATGTTCTTAAGTGCCATTGATATCTCTAAATGTCGCTCGTCCGAAGACTTTTGCAGGGTGGAAATGGCTTTCAATATATCATCAAGCGACGCTGGCAGGCCAGGGACTTTGTTCGGTTGCTCCACTGCAGATCGTTTGCCAGGGTGTTCGGTATGGTCATCTTCCTTGGAATCCTCGTGTTGACGCTTACTTGTTTTTCCACAGGGTCAAAATTGATTTTAGACTGTGACATTCCCTGGCTATCTTTCGGCGAGTGTCGAACTTTAGGCATTGCTTGGAGGAGATTTCAGTATTAGTGTTCTCTTTATTTCACTTTTTCTCCCCTTTCCTTGTCCCTCCCTGCAGCGCTAAATTGCTAGTCCAAAAATTTGACCGACAGAAAAGAAGACGAGCGGTATCCTTTTCCGGCAATATCCCAACTGGTGATATCCCAACCGGCGATATCCCAACTTGCGTTAACCCAACTGTCGGTATCCCAACTGGAGTTATCCCAACTGGCGGTGTCCCAACTGGCGATATCCCAACTAGCGTGATCCATACTGGCGGTATCCTAAGGAGTTCGCGAAAGGTCACAAGAGGTCACGATGGCACTCTCTTATTGGTCTAAGCTTTTGTTGAGGAGGAGCACTGTCTTAATGTTCTAAACTGTAGTTGAAGAGGAGCGAGTTTGGGTGACGTCTGTTCTCTTTTGAGGTTCAGTTAAAACTTTCCCTGTTTTGCTTTACATTTGATAGAATTTCGCTTTAGCGGAAAAGGTCAGATTTTTTTTGATTTTTTTTTCGTAAGCCCGCTGTTGACCCCTGAGCATGTTTCTTTTGGCTCGGTCTCAAAAACTTGAAATGGAAAAAACAACGTTTCTTTAAATTTGGAAGAAACGTTTTCAAAATTTAACAAAAATTAAAAAAATGTTTAAATTTTTTTTTCAATTCCAGTTTTAGGTGAAATTGGCGTTTCTCCCAGCGCACGGTGGATGGCATTTGCAAAGGGTATGCTACGGCGTTATGTACCCAAAGCGCCCTTCTCGCAAGCGCCCAATTCATTGTGTGTCGCACCGACCCCTTCAGAAAAGTTAACAATTGTGACATGGCCCCACCTCATGAGCAACAGTTGGGGTAGTGGACAAGGTCATCCAGTGTACCACTCGTCAGCGTACATATCTGTTCCAGGAATACAAGGTAAATAGTTTAGAACTAAATATCTTTAAGGATTTATATTTATATTTTACATGTCATCCAAGTTTGCATAAAATTCAACAAGCGCATATATCGATAACCCCAGTTCTCAATCTGATTGTATGTATGTTATTGTTTAATTTTGGGAAAACAAATCGAGAACTATATCTAAAATGTAACTATTGGGAAAAGCATTAGGAAATAGTCAAAACGCGCAACATAATACAATTCACAATTTTTTGATTTTAGAAAAAAAATGTATTCCAGAGCAAGCTTTTTTTTTCGTTTCAGAATTAGGTAATGAATGAGAATCATTTATTTTTAATGCAACAATTTGAATCATTATTTCATTAATTAGTTCTACGTATTAATATTAGATTATAGCATGCAGCTTGCGTGGAAATAGAATATAAAAATAAATAGTGCATGGTATAGTGTTAAGATTAGTGCAAAATATATGTTTGGATATGACTTTATGAGTATATAACCAGCTAACCGTATATTGTAAAAAACGTAGTATCCAGTTTCACTTTGGTCAACTCTCCATAAGCAATCGTCACGATATTGGCTCACAGGAAGATAATCAAGATTAGTAGCATTATCCAAATAGACCACAACGTAATTCCCGTTAGGGCTATTTCCCGCCCATGTTAACACAGCATCGGGTTTAGATAGATTGACAAATGTCACGTAGCCTGGAACTTCAGATTGTACCAGTTTAAACTTGAAAAATGTAAACTTGAAAAATGTTTATAGTCTCCAAACTTAATTGCTTGGAACCAAAAGAATGATAATTGGAGCGTTTGGTAACGCTACTTCTTTTTAGATGAGATGAAATAAAGTGGCATGGAACATTGTGAAATCAAGTTTTTTTGGGACTTTTAATAAATTCAATTAGAGAAAATAAAGTATCTGATTTTGAATTAAAAGGCAGAGGAGAGTGTTGTTGCCTGAGAGAGAGATGGAGAGATTCTTCTTGTTCTATAGTAAAGAAAAGATTAACGAAAGAAACGTTATATGACGTTGAGAAGGCTAAATGCGGTTGCAGTTAAGTGTCCTTCTCTAGAAAATGTTAAAAAAGTAAGTGAAATTAAGAGATTGCAAAAGTCATTGCCACTGGCCTTGAGATTTGCACAATTTTAAGAAAAGCTCTTCAGAGCTACAAACAACCAGTTTCCATTGCGAATCCTTCCAGAAATCACCGCCTTTTTGGAAGTGTTGAGAAGCCTCGCCATAGCAGACTTGCGCATGATTGAACGTGTTGCTTACTTTGTATACGGCCCAGCTCAGTATACCTTCAGCCTTAAGGTTAATGGCATACCAGGCATCGGCGTAAAGGTTAGTTCCGGCAATTAGAGTACGTGTGACCTTGACCGCGCATATCTGTGGCACGTTCTCATGAAGGATGTTACGCTGCTCAATTCTAACGACAGTAGGCTCCTGTTGGTAACAGACTGCTACGTTCCCCGTGACATATTCTACTTCTGGCTGCTCAACTCTCTGGACATTAACAGTGTGGGCCCCGTGACATATTCTACTTCTGGCTGCTCAACTCTCTGGACATTAACAGTGTGGGCGCCGTGACATATTCTACTTCTGGCTGCTCAACTCTCTGGACATTAACAGTGCGGGCTATCACGGGTTCGACTACATGCCTTATAATTCTGGTCGTCGTAGTAACCGTATGGTGCTCGTGAGTGTGAACTGGGTCCATTGCTTGTACTAGCGATTTTTGAAAAATGAAGTTATAAGTGTATGTTGATCAAGTTTAAATACCTGCTAAATTTCAATTAATTTTGATTAGCTTTAACCAATTAACTAATTAAAGTATTTTTCTTAAATTTAAGTTGGAATTAAAAGTTTCCCAATTAAGCAATAATCTGAAGGAGAAACTAAAGTAACCAATTTAAAAATTCCACAAAGGCACAAATGATTTTAAATGCCGAATAAATATTCGTACTTGGCAAATTAAACTACGAGCACTTCCTGGCTGGAAAAACCAAATTTGCTAACATTCATCAGTACAATCAAGGTTTTATCTTGGTGAGACATAGTGTGCTGAATAGATTCTCCTCTAACTAATACTAAAAATGAATTAATTGTTATTATTAATAAAATTAATATATAAAAGAAATAAAACTTTGAAAAATTCGAATTTCAAAAAAATTCATTTTCCTAGACTCCTTGATGAACAATATAAAACACTTTTAATAATTAAAACAGATAACAACAACCATAATTAGGTGTGATTTTGAAATCGGGAATTATTTCTAAACTCATACTTATAGTAACTAACATTTATTTGAAAAAATTATTTTTTCTGCGGAAGTCATTTCTCACTTTATTCAACATGACCAATACAACATTCTTTTCATTTCCTATATTATAAATCTTAAATACAACATTAGAGTCGTAAAGCAAACATTATGTTGCATTTTATCTAAAATGTGAAATTATAGCTTGGTAAACGGATTTTAAATAATTGGTTTGTTTATTCAGTTCAATAAATTGAAATATTGTGTACCAAGAGCACGGTTTAAAGTATTATTACCATAACTTAACATGCGGTTTTATGTTATCACTAATATAATGTCCCTCAATTATCCCAATTAATCCATTGGTAATGATGGTGTTCCTGATGTTTAGGTTAGACTATTTCCTTCATTATTTATTACCCTTGAGCTAACAGGCGGCATTGTATAGTGTACCGTTTCAAACATTATTATCGGTGACTTTTCTAAATCATTTCCGGATAGCATAGTAACGTCAAACTTCAAAGCAAAATTTGCAGCATACAATAACAATGTGTCAATTCTAAGCATATCACCTAAACAAACACGTCGTCCTGTTGGAATTGGAATGAATGCATTATGTAACACCACTGACGTTTCATACGGGCTTAAGAAATGTTCACGAAGAAACTCATTTGCATCATTTCTCCAAACTTGTTTATCATGGTTATTGCCATAAAGATTTGGGAAGATTAAATTTCCGTTCGATATATCGTTACCATTAAACTTTACATCCTGGGTTGTTGCATGCGGAACCGCAATTAGAGCAACTGATGACAGCCGAAGTGTTACAGAAGTACAACTACTTCTGTGTAAATCAACCTTATAAATTTTTATAAAAACGTTTTGTACAACTTATTATCTAGTGAATTACGGCTATTAAAAAGTAAGAAATAGTTGAGTTTGTACTACATTTTGCCTTGCTCGATCGCTAAGTCCTGCTTTATGTGCTTTACAGATAACGCGGTCTACTTTATTTTGTAATTTGTTTTGCACACGTGGGTAGTGAAGTTGATAAATGAATCACGAAGTCAACGGCAGAAAAGAGGAGTCAGTTCCGGGGAAAGCATATATGTAATTACTACAATTACTGCTTTTGAATTTTTCTCTATGAAAGATTAGTACTATATTATTATTAATATATGTTCAAATATTTCACAATTAATTTATTAGATTTACCTTTATTTTTTGCACTAAAAATTGAATCAGTATCCGTGGTTGTATACATCTTGTCAAAATAAACATAAAGAAGGGACCTTATCGAATCAGGTAAAGATTTTTTGTGTTCTTTAACAATTCTTGTAAACATTGCTGCACGGGGAGCGGTATTTTATATAATAATAAAATATAATGAAGAGCGCCAACAGCGAGTTAAGCTTTAACACCTCAAGCGACGACCTGTGTTACAATCATTATGGATTTGATAAAATATTTTTTGGTTACCATAAAAATTTGTGAGTGCGTCACATTTTTAAATCATCCAAAAGTTTGTGTAGTTTTTATCATCGTTGTCAAATAGTTCGACAGCTGAGATCTACTCATCTACTTTATTTATTAAGTAGTGTCAACTACTTTATGTTTTCGTTCTGTCTGTCTGTCCGTCCGTCCGTCCGAGTAGCTCGTGTATCTCAGGAACT
>VYYI01004113.1:0-10911 GCA_021029175.1 Bilobella aurantiaca
TTGGTCCCAGTTTTTTGCTTCTGTTCGTCTCACATTCAGTCGGGGACAACGAGTAATGCGGTTCATTTTGCTTTTGATTGCCATTTTCTATGCGAGTAATCTAATTAAATTTTTTCCTCGGTTTGTAATACAAATAGTTTCCACTTGAAATGAAGAGAGAGTACACTAATGATAAAACTCTAATAATTAGAGTTAATATAATCAAAAGATTTAAATCAGATGTTAAAATGGTGTTGACAAATCCAAACCATAAGCTCAACTTATATGCTGGGAAAGTATGGCCAGTGCAGTGGAATACAACTTACAGCCCAGCCTCATCTTTCGATTGGCACTCGGATGAAACATTCGGGCTAGGGATCGACTTTCGCTACCAAAGCCGGTAGCGGTAGCGGTAGCGATTGAAGTAGCCGGTAGTTCCGCTACCGGAGGCTCGGTAGCGAAACCGGTAGCGGTAGCGATTGAGTTGGTAGCGAAAATAGCGATTTTGGTAGCGATTTTAGCAATATTTATTAAAAATGCCAAAATGTGCAATCATTTCAACTTCCAAAACAACTACTGATATTGGTTGGTTGACGGTGGTTAGCATGACTACAAAAATATCATTGTGATTAATTCAAAGTAATTAATAATTTATTGACGTTTCTAAAAGCTAAAGCTGTGGTAGAGCATAAGCAAGGTTGCAGGGACGGGGCAATTGGTAATTGTCAATTAACAATTAGCAATTACCTGATTGTTAATTGTAATTGTAGGCGGAGCTATCAGTTGTAACAGGTAATTGCTAATTGAGAGATTTGAGAGACGCTATTTGTATTTGGTAATTATTGTTAATTGGCAGAAAATCAAAGTAATTCCTAATTCAATTAACATTTTCAAAAACGAGCGTTACAAAATCATAGTAAACATCACATTATTATTTAACGAAAACGGTAGTGCCAAAATGCTGTCTCCGGATTTTATCGGCAGCCCGGGAGTTATTTTATTTCAAAATTTTGCCAAATTTTTTCGTAATTAAGCTTAGCTATGAAATACATACTCAGTAGTAGGAATTTTCACGGTAATTTTTGCTCAAAAATCAAAGCTCTAAGTCCCAGTTAAATTCACTATTGAAACTAATTGCTGATTCCCGAAAAGACGAGTAATTGGCAATTGGTAATTGTTATTTGAAATTTTTTTCAAGTAATTGTAATTTTTAATTGAGACCAGATGTTTCCATCAAAGTAATTGATAATTTTTAATTGATACCCAAGTAATTGACCCGTCCCTGCAAGCACGAGCGTATCACATTCAGGCTGGACGCTAGACAAGGGTAGGCATCTATGGCAAAAATTGTTAGAAAGATGAGGTATGGTTGGCAAAAGATCATAGTTGTATATCAGCCGGGAAATTCAATTTTTTTTAAATTCGCTACCATCGCTGGTAGCGATTTGCCGGAGCTCGGTAGCGGTAGCGGTAGCTAAATTTTTTCGCTACTGAAATTCGGTAGTTAAATCGCTATTTTTCGCTACCGCTACCGCTACCGTAGCGAAAAATGCGTAGCGAAAGTCGATCCCTAATTCGGGCTGTTGAAAGAAAATATATGTGACGTCTAGCCCTAGGACACCCTGTGTCACTAAAATTATAATATTGGACTAAATACTGAGTTTCTGGAGGTGTAAATCTGGAAACTCAATTGCCAAGCTTTATTTCTTCCACTAAGAACGGCTGGGTCGGAATAGGTTGATAAGCATACGGTGATTGCGGTGAGTCAGAAATAACTGGCCCCATGAATTTCTTTTCCCCGTTCAGGCTCATGGATTCTTTTTCTCCGACTTTACTGAAGGACGACGAGTGGGAAAGACTATCATGTACACCGCAGCACCGTCGTAATAGTGGATGTAGATATTTCTTGTTAACCTTGTGCGCCGTAAAACAACCTAAATATTACACAAAATTCATGCAAAAATGTAGCATAGTTTCCAAAATTTATTGGAAATTTAAGTGCCAATTTTCTCACCACCGCTAATTATGCTGACCGGTAAGGAAACTGCGATGGATATTAGCGCTCCAGCACACGAATACATAAGGTAAGAGAGGGTGAAGAGCTTCTCGGGCCAGTCGCTGCATCCAACGAGTTATTTTAAACACGCCATCTTTCATTAAGTTGATTTTATAACACTTACAATTCGCCGAGTTCAATCGATTTGTTGTTGTCTGCTAAGCTCGTATTTGTGCCGATGGGACAGTTGGTTACGGTGCTAGGAAGAGGAACACTGAAAGGCTTATCCAGTTGGAAAGACATGACTGCAATGTAAATCATCGAGCACATTCCAACGACCAATCCGCTCATAGCTCCCTATAGCCACAGTGCCCATCAGATTCACCCCATTTTTCAAGATAGAATTTGGATAGAAATAGTTTGTATTCGACTATCACACCCATTTGTTAGCACATGGAATGAACAGTCCCTGAACGAACAATGCTCCCAAAACGCCGCTCGTTGCTCCCACGGCTGTAAGACAGGTTTGAAGAATCGGTCCCATGTATTGGGCAGCAAATCCGAAGCACATCACCAATACTCCGTAGAATGCAGCTAAAGCAATATCGGCCACGGATTAGATCTAAAGTTCAACTCATTTACAGCTCCCACGGTTACGCATATCGATTACCTATTAATCTCGAGGTGTTGGCTTGACCGAATTCACTCAGGTTTGCAAAATACTGGCGGTGGGCGAAGAAGCCTTTCCAAGTTACTAATGCAAAGATTTCAAGTCATCAAAACCAGGTTGTTTATCATTTAAATTTCATGAAAGTGGCGAGCTCACCGGCAGATAACGAGTTCAGTGCTGAAGATAGTGAACTAAAATGCAGAAGCATTAAGTAATTAATTTTCAAAACTTCAAATCAATGAAAGGGGATAATCAGGGTTCAAGATTTACCTTAGAACAGCGCTAAAAATACAGGAAACAAACAGTCCCAGCATTCCTATAAGCAGTAAGGAGGCAAACATTTTGGAGCAATTCATTTTTAAAAGTTTAAAGGCGCAGTACAAGGCATAGAGCTGCCGAAAAATCACAGTAAAATTTGCAGTTGTTCTATTATTTTATCCATCTCACCTGGAACAAAGTAGAGCTCGTTTTTAACAAAGTACGGAACAATTGCATCAGACTTTCTGATTTTACCCAGCAGTACCGGGTCACATCCAGCATACGTGGCGAAAATTG
Organism: Bilobella aurantiaca; assembly: GCA_021029175.1. NCBI lineage: Eukaryota > Metazoa > Arthropoda > Collembola > Poduromorpha > Neanuridae > Bilobella > Bilobella aurantiaca. Next base: position 3,201 of record VYYI01004113.1, read on the forward strand.
CAACCCCTGTCGCCAGTACAAGAAACATGGTAAATATGTTAAGGACCACGCTCAGGAGAAGTGATCTGCACAATGGGGAAAATATTTTTGTGAAACTGACAATAAATAATTCCAATGTACAATGATCATTTCCCTACCTCACTGCCAATTTCAGGGATGGCAAACTGCAGTACCGCTGCACCTGAGACTGATAGGTTCCATACAAGAACAATATAAGGAGACCATATCCAACGACGAAATTCAGTGTATTGTGGCGCATAAAAGGATCCACTGTAAGACTAGAGTTTTTCTTATAATTGCATGCGTTACTTCAATAATTCCATGAATTGGTAGTACCCATTAAACTGCGTACTACTTACTCAATCAAGTTCAAACGTCCATGCCGCTGCGCTTTTTCAAAGGCTTCGTAGACACCACCAGCTTTCCAAAACCCGCGTGCAACCATCGCAGCCATACCAACTGCAATCATTTCACTATGGTTTAGCAAAGCTCAAAATCAAAAGTACCGATAGAATTACGGCGTAATTGAATTACCGACGATCATGAAAAACTGGAAAACATCCGTCCAAACCACAGCCTTCAGCCCTCCCTAGAAAATAAAATCCCTTTTTTCAGTGTCACACTAAGTAAAATCCCTTTCTTGATAGTTTCAGTAGACAGCATATAACTCACGATGGAGGTGTACACAGTCCCACATAGGCCAATCCCGCCCACGCAAATCCAAGTTGGCAATCCCAGAATGGTCTTAAGAGCGATAGAGGGAGCGTAGACCACAACCCCCGTAGTTAATACGGACTGAATAATGAAACTGATGGATGCCGCATGGCGAATAGCGGATGACTCGAAGCGTAGTTCAAGGTACTGCAATCATTCAGTCAATCATTTGAATTAAGTTAATCCTGTCCACCGTTATAATTCTAAACACTTACGTCGTACACGCTGGTGAGTTTGAGATAATACAAGGGGTAGGCAAACAAATAGGCTAGCAGAGGGACGAAAATGATCATTATAAGTGAAGAGACGTATATTTGGATTCCATGGGCGTAGATCTCCGCAGGGTAGCCTGCAACGAACGAACAGTGTGAGATTTTGTTAAGGTTGAGGGACACTTTCCTTTTTTTGGTTCACGACAGCAACACATCCTTAACAACCGATTCTCGAGATGATGGCAATTTATTCTACATTAATTAATTCTACGGTCCGCCAAGTAAAGAAGTACGTATACTTATTTAATAGCGTGTCGTGGGAATGTCGGAAGTTTCTGGTTTCATCATGCAGGTGTTGCCTTAATTAATGCATGCTGTTTCGTATTTGATTTTAGGTAACCCGCCAATGCACGTTTATACATTCAGCTATTGTTCATATTATCAACCGACGCAAATGTCTCGAGATTTTGTACTAAATGCATTTTTTCTTTCTCAATATTCTTAACAGCTCATTTGACTGAACAATGAATAAGTTACCTATAATTGTGACTGCTGATAGGTAGGTAACCAGCATAGAGCAAGCTATTGGCAAGACTTTCATTTGCCTTCCGCCATGGAGGAGGTCCTCATTGGTGTTCTTGGATACTACCGCGTAGTAGATTCCTATTAAAATCGAAAATAAGAGGGTGGCCGCAACCACGAAATAGTCCAGAAATCCAAAATGATTTTTTCCATCCATGGTACACGAAAAACAACTCTTTGCTGATAGCTGATACCACTACTTTGAAACAATACGGAATCCGATGGTTGCGTATTAATATCTGAACCGGTGATGTGTAAGTGGTGGAAAATGCAGTGAAGTCGTCCGATTCCTCTACTCCGATACTGGCTGGGTCGGAACACGTTGATATGGGACACGTTTTGGCGAGTAAGGAATAACTGGCCATATTCTGGTTCGTATGTTGTGCTTTTCCGGCTTTGCTGACAGACACCGTGTGGGAAAGATTATCATCTATACCGTCGCAGTGACATGCTAGTGAATACAGATTTTTCCTGTTAACATTGCGTGCCGCGTAATGAAAAAATTACCAAAAAATCTACTGTAGTTACAACATCCAACTCCTGGAAAACTGAATTCGAATTTTCTCACCGCCGCTCATTATTACCAACTGGTAAGGAAACTCCAGTGTTCCAGCACAAGGAAACTTCGATGAAAACGTAATGTGTAGCACTGTGACCAGTTTTTTGGGGCATTCGCATTCGGTGCATCTAAATAGGTATCACTCGTAAGTGATTTTTTGGGACCTGACCTGGACGTGGACCTGTAAGATCTGACCTGATTCCCTAGGGGGGACCCTTTGGTGCATAAAAATCCTTATGGGAAATCCCATGTTAAATTTTCCAGTTTCGATTTTCATGAAACTTCACATGTGATTATTTTCGAAACTAGGCGGTAGATTCCCGGGTCAAACCATTTTATACACCAATCTTACCCTTCTATTTAGTGTGTTGGGACAAAAGTATGGCAATGACCTGAGATTACCCAATTTGGGGTCAGTTTTTTATTTTTTCTAATTTCTTAAAAAGGTCTGAAACTCCCTAATGAAATGCTGAAATAGTGACCAAATGACTGAATTAAAAGGTACGGAGCTAGACACACTCTCCAGGGCGCTGAGTTTGGCATTCAGGTAAAACCAAAAACTGTACATATCAGTAATCAGGAACAAAAGACTTTTGAAACGCGCTATCCCATATGGCTCCGCGCTGTCTGAACTTCAGGAACTACAGACACAAAAAGCCTTCGTTTACGCTAATGTTAAAAATCGTTTTATTTCTTGCATGGCGCATATCTCATGAACCAGCACGGATCCGGGCGACCATGGTAACGAATAAAATCCCAAAGCTTCAACTTTCGATTGGTAGTAAACTCATTAATCTACGTTGTAGCGTTTCGGTTGTAGAGTTGAAACAAATGTGACATGTAGTTCTGGGACACCCTGTACAAGGTATATATTTATGCACGTCCCCGTCCTTTGCGACTATTGTTGCCACATATCTAGATCAGGCCAATTTGCTGATCTGAAAAAGTAGATCAGATCAGATCTTGAACCAAATAATATTTACATGGTGTTTGCAGCTTTCAATGAGTTTGCTTCAAAACTGCAGTCATCCAACATGGAACCAATCAGAAAGTCCAGCATGATCTAGATCATTGATGTAGATATGATCTTGACCTGGTCTAAAACTACATCTAGATGAGAGGAAAATTTTGACCTGTAAAAACCAGATCAGATCTAGAGCAGATCGCAGATTAGCCAAAAAAAATTATCTGCGGCATAGTGTCCATCAAAAACATTTGCTTTCACTCAACCATTTCTCCGCGCAGGTACAGCTTCAGCGGCGGAGCCCCAATATCAAGTGAGATTGGCGACGCGACAAAAAACATGAAAATTATTGAATTATTTCCGCGCTAAAATCAACCCTTATTGCCTTATTACCCTTGATACCCCCTTTGCATCGCTGTGATGTTCAGGAACGCGAACCAGCATCAAATGAAGTAAATTATCACTACCGAATGGTCCGATAGTTATTGCGTTGAAGTGCTATTATTTGGCGGACGATGTCGGTTACGTTTATGCGTCTTTGTGCCAGCTGTTATGTTGCATGCTATTGGCTCTCGGCTGCTGTGTAGATTTTGTTGGCTGTTGGGCAGCCTGTTTTTTCTCCAGCGGACATCTGCCGGCCATATTGTTTGAAGTAAAGTACCGTATTGAAAATATTAGAGCTTTTTCATAACAAAACTGAAAGGCTTGAGCATCATGGCATCCGATTACCGACTACCGCCCAGTATATGATTCTCCCGCCGGGTAATTACGATTCCGCGCTGCATTTCAGCATTCGGTCCATTTTGTCGGAATTTACGAAAGTTTCTGTTTCCATCTGTGAATCGTGCATAACTCGAGAACGCGTTGACCGATTTGAGTGATTTTTATTTTGAATGGTTCACAATTGAATGACATCAGGAGGTCAGTGTTGACGACCCCTCTTAAAGTGTTCCCAACATAAACTACAAAATTTCATCAATATTTCATAATTGTGGAAATTTTGAATTTAAGAATACGCCTCCCGAGCACCTGTATTTCCCCCTCGGAGCTGGATCGGACTTTAGGTTTGCAAAGGTACTTCTTAATTTTTTGTCGTATAACAATTTTTTGATGATCATGAGTAAGGAGCGTCGATTTTAAGTTTTAGTGGAATACAAGGGTGGTTAAAAATTTAGCTAAAACAAGTTTCGAGGACACTAGGGACAGCGTGTATCGATTAAATTTAAGCCAGAATCTGAACTGACTACTTCAGCCGTTTATCCGAAACTTGGTGCTGCAGGAAACCAATGTTTTCCACAAACACGAACCAACGGAGTTGTACCATCATTTGTCATCTGTAAATTTTTCGAATGCCAGAAACAGCCAGGAGGACTTTCTGAATTTAGAAAATGAGATGCAGCTTTAACAAAAATTTCAGCCAAATATCAAAGAGTTTGAATATTATTAGTTGCCAGCATTGGAACGTCGGACCAATTCTACTGAAGGTTGATAGGAGCACATGTCCACCTATACGCTCCTTAAATTTAAAGTATTCAGTCCGTAAGTCACACCAATTGCGTAAAATTCAGTATCATGACTGATGTAAAAAGTTTTTTCGAAAAGATTTTCGTGGTAATACGCTATCGAAAACATTGTGCACAGAACTCAATACAATGTTGAGTTCCAAATTCTGGGGTCAACTTGATGGCCGCAGTGGTAAGGTATGATCACAATCGCGTACAGCTACTCTGCGGGTTTGGTTACTTCCCCGCCAGCGGCGACGTCTCCGTATTCTATCTAAGTTATGCTGCCAAAATTTAGAAGGAATTTCGGTAGAAACTTTCCAATGGTATAACTAAATTGCTAACTAAACTAAATTGACTTCTAGCGTTAAAGTGAGCTACGACGAGAAAAGTGAAGAAACCTCAATTTTTGGGGGACACGGAGATATTTTGGACTCCGCTTTCAAACCAGTAGCTCAAGTCATCATGGCCTATACATTATTGGTAGGGAAATATCGGAGTTAAACCGGAAGGAGGTACAGTCTGGCAAGCGACGAGACACTCCTGTGTGAATGTGAGAGAGCAAATTTTATCAGCATCACCTATGTACACCTGTTGGAAACGCGGGAGTAAGGTTAAGGGAGGGCCTTATCCACTGCCTGGAACGGAGACCGCTGACTGTACAGCCAAAGCGAGAATCAACGAGTAAGATCATGACCTTTGGTCAGTGTTCGCTATTGTAAGTTTCTTGCGGACCGGAACTACTACGCCATTTCTTGCAACCAATGGCCCCTCCCTCTAGCACCTCGGCTGCCACCGAAATGTTGCTTACGCTAGCATGAAGAATGTGACGTTGCTCCTTGCTATTTCCATTGACTTGGGTAAAGGAAGGCGGGCAACTTTTATTCAAATAAGTTTCTAACTCTTAGTAAGCCTCTCCACACCTGGATAAAGTTGTGACGAAAAGTGTAACGTAACAAACTTGGTAAGCCCAAAACTGCATGCGACGAAAACAATTATTTTTTGCATATTTGAAGTATATCTAGCAGGGTCAAAGCTGAGTTGATCGAGCGTCAACACCAACTGCCTTCTGAGGGATCATATTTATGAATAATCTGTTTCGTTGCATACGGTGTCGGTGCTGTTTGTCGCAGTCATGTTAATAAATCTTGTTAGCTGAGGCTGACTGAGGAATTAGAATTCATGGAGTTGGAGCCGGCAGCAACGTTTATCGCCTCGTTTCTACTCTGCCAAGATGTAATAGCGCCAACTGAGAATCCGCCGGAATCCTCCATAAGACTCATCCTGCCTTCACGGGTCCAGACGAGCTCAACTCAGGAAAATATCCTCCTTTCACTTTACCATCTTCTTTCATCCCACATCAAAGTCATCGTAGTATCTGACGTCGGAATCCAGGACATGCCCTCCCGATTCCAAACGCAACATAATCTTCGAAGTATCCACGATCTGAAAAGCCCCCCACTACCCTCCCCACCCCTTCACTATTCATCTCAGACTGAAAAAGTCTTCATCTTCCTCCCTACAATAACGATGGATCTGTTCGAAAACTGGCCTGAGCTGGTTCGGATCAACTCAAACTACAAGACTTTCAACATTCGCGGTCTGTCCTCAATCTCAGCCCGAATAGGATCCTACACATCTTCATCGGGAGTGAGAAAGGAATAGTGCAGACTCTGCTCCTCGAGAATTTCAGAGTGCTCCAGTTGAAAATCGGCGTAGTCGTTACGGAGAAAAACGTCGTATCCCGGCTCATGACGGAAAAAATTATTCCATTCACCCGTCACTACACCTTGGAGGCTACGGACAATCCAGCCGATCTCCAATACTGTCCAAAGGAAACATTTTTAGAACTGCGGAATCGTCACTTCATAGCATTCTCATATCCTGCTAAAATCTACGTTGTGAGCGACAGTTTCAAAAAGTAGATCGGCGGGATCACATTCAATTTTATCAAGAGCATAGCCGCCTACTACAACTTTACGTTCAGCTACCAGATCGGCGGCTACAATTTGGAACAGTTACCAGACGGTTCCTGGCGGGGCTTTATTGGTGACATGCTCAGCGAACGAGCGGACATGATGATGGTCCCAGCACCACTGTTGCAGAGATACTCCTACTACGACCTCAAAAACACGGTTCTCTACGTCAATGTCGGCCTTCTAACCGTAGCACCACGCCCCAAGTTCCAATGGCAGGCCTTACTGTATGTTTTTGAACCAAAAGTATGGGTCGGCACGGCTCTCATGTGCCTCCTAGCTGCTATCATCTTCTTTATCGACTTTAGAATCGAATCGTCGTCATCATCATCATCATCAACACACAGGGGGCGCCACAACAGTCCCATCTACATGGCACTCATCCTTTCGTATTCCCTGCTGTTGAGGCTCGGAACTCGACTTCCTGAACGGGGCCGCCATTTCGCGGCCATCTTTCTGCTCTTCGCCATGGTAACGGGGATGTATTTTGACAGCAATCTTGTCTCCTTCCTCACCTACCCCACGGCTGATCCTATCCCGGAGACATTAGAGGAATTGGCTGAAGCGGGAGAGTACAACGTGGATTTTATCCACTACGTCGGGGGCGTAGGGACAGTTTACGTGAATCAGTCCACGGATCCCACTGTCGTCAGCATCGTATTCCAGATGAACTACGTCCCGTTGCGAGACTCCGGAGAGGCTATCCTCCGTCTTGTGCTCGGAAGAAGGAAGACGGTGGTGATCGACGTCCAGGAATCCGGCCTCGCCCAAGTCGCGGAAAGCCTCACGATCTACCCGGACGTGCAGGTGGTGAGGAGGGGGAAACCCTTTACGGGTTTCCACGCCTGCATCGGCCTGCGAAAGTACTCCAAGTTTACGGACGCCATCAACTTGAGCAGCGGGAAGTTGGGAGAGACTGGCCACTATTTAAAATGGAAGGAGGAGGCAATAGACCTCGTCCGGAGGAATGGGGTAAGGAAGTTGGGGAAGGAGCCGGGGGATGTTATGATCAAGTTCATACCGTTACACAGGATTTCCTGAAGGCTCCGTTCGAGCCGTTTGGTCTTCGACACTTTGTCCTCTCATTCTCAACCTTGTTTGGGGGGGTTTCTATTCGCTCTAGTAGAGTTTGGAATTGAGGCACGCGGATGATCTTGGCATTTGGACCTGACAATCTGATAAGCATTACGCATTGTTTTTGG
>VYYI01004114.1:0-10907 GCA_021029175.1 Bilobella aurantiaca
CGAGGCAGGTTGTTGCGAGGGAGTCAACTAAATGGTCGAATGCAGTTGTTGTAGGATGGAGTGATAGGCCGGTTGTAAGATTTGCTCTTTCTCGATCACTGGAGGGACATTCTGTCAGGACATGATGGAACGATAAGCGAGAACCACAAAACTTGCATGCTTCTTCCTTAAATGATCCCAGGTTCACCCATCTCATCTTATTATGAACCTGTTATTGATACATGCTCTCACCGCATCCTTCTTAGAATATCGTTTATATGCTTCATTCAATAGACCTGAATGAATAATGCTACTTACTCTTCGATGAAGAATGTATAAGCGATCAAATGGTCGATAGATCTCCCATACAACATTATGTGGTAGAAAGCTATCTGTTCCAAAATAGAGATCTACTTTTCCATTTGTCCGTTTGACAAGTTCTTCAAACATTTCTTCGAGATGCAATTGCTCGCTTATTAGAATATATTTGTTGCATTGCACCAGAACGTCCTTAGAAGATTTGTGCACAATAGCTGTCAGATTAGTAGCATTTGCATAGCGTTCAAGTACATAGTGCAGTGGTTTTATTACTTTGTTCTTGTAGTAGCCAACTCCAGTATTGAAATAGACTGCATAATAGTTTAGCATAAAATTGGACCATTTATTCAAAGCCACAAATCGACTCAATGGTGAAAGAATTCTTGTCGTGTTGAGAGAGTAGGCCATTTTCGTTGACACGTCGGTGGGTTGCAAGGCGTCAATGTCTATCAAAAGTGTAAATTTAAGTTTGTATGCTTCTTCAACAGTTCTAAGTTTGATTTTTGTAATTAGCATCGACAAGTCCGAAGTCAGTGCGCCGCTGTACTCGTTATTCAGAATAACAAGGCTTAAAGCAAACCCCATTATTACCACTTGGAAGTAGTACTTGTACTTCTTAGAACCCTTAAGCTCTTCACCCTGTTGAAGTAATATGCTAAGCACAAAGAAAACTGCATTTCGATTCTCAATTTGTAAAAATATTATTACCCCAGCAGCTGACACAATAAGCAACAACCAAGTAAGTATATCAAAGGGTTGTGTAAATACTCGAAACGAAACGAATCGTTGAACACCATCGCAAGTAATTGAGTTGTACGTCGATTGATTGTAGATAACTTAAATTAATTGGGTGTTGCCTTTGTGATCTTGAAAACTGGATCAATGGCAAATTAAGCAATAAAACAGGTTTCCAAAAAATGATATAATAAAAAGGGTAAATTAAAAGCGCAGCAATTTTTAGGAGCCTCGTAGCCCAATGTCATTCGAATAGGCCGCCATTTAGGCAGTTCTCCGTGGAGACGCCAATAGTACAGTTCTCTCAACCGCACTACCCCGTTTGCTCTAGACTCGTGGACAATTGTCGTGGGGGCAAGCATATCATCATTACGCATGGTAATTGGCAATTGTAAAACTAATAAAATGCAAAACCTAAAATGGCAATTAGTACGGCACCAATTCAATTTTGCAGCCGCAAGTGTTAAATAACAGTTTAATAAGTTACAAAAAAATTATTATTTTTTCTATATAAATATTTATTATATTAGTTCAAAAATAAATTTTTTATTGAAGCATGAGCGCTAACCGTAGCGGCCTCGTGCGCCAAAATTCAGATCCGACCTCAAAACCAGACAAGACTTAGAAGAAGAGCGCAGGGTCAGCGCACCTCACATCGCTTACCTCTAAAAAAGTTTAACGGACGCCGAAGCGCAAGTTGCCCAATTAAGCTTAGCTGCTGCGCCACTCATCACAGCGCATGCGCGAACGTCTGCAACCACAGGGCAAGCAGCGATTAAGCCGCCGTTCAAATGACCTTTCAAAGTCAAAGCTTACTTTTGTATAAAAAAAGACAAGTTAGGGTGATCCTGCTGACCCCGGAGCCCAAGTTTACACAAAAATAACCCCTTTTCGCAGAAGTAATTGCCTCTGACTGTGTATGTACAATATCTTTGTGATTAGATGTTACGCGGTGAGAGTCTCTGGATATTTCCCTATAGGATTCTCAATAGCCTTGTGAGAATTGAGAAGGCGATCCTCATTTGCATACATGTATAAATTTGTATCCTTCCTTATCTCTACCCATTTCCTTAACTTGGCCAACTGCCCTGTGACAATCTCAATTAACACTCCTTTCCTAATTTTTGTATTAATTAATGCTAGACTATAATTTGTGCAATTTATGCCCACTAACCCCAGCTCTTATTCTTATGCTCATTTTAACACAAACTTTTAGGTTCTAATAGAGACTTTATACTAGAAGAACAACCAAAATTGTAAGCAAAATGTTTGCAAAGACATTATCACATTTAGTCCAAGTTTTATAAAAATATTCTAGTCAAAAAATGTTTATATGCGGCGATGAGTAAAATTTTATTAACAAAAATTTACTGTTTTGCTCAGGATCACAAAATTTTATAAAAAAAATCCTTTACTCCAGATCTATGATGATGGGCCACTCCGATCCTGACAACAAAGTTTTTATTTTAAATGATGTCCAATTTGCCTGAAGTGCTTGCGTATCGTCCTCCTCCCCATCTCCTCCATCGACTTCCCTTTCTTCATCCTCCTCCTCGTCATCAGGAGATGTATCAATCTGAATCTGCATCTCGACAGTAAAGTTTGATGGTTGAACAGTAACAATGTTCCCATCATCGTTACCCTGATCCTTTATAAACTTGTCCGTTTGCTTAATATACAACTGCCTGTAAATAATGTCATAAAAATCGATATAAATATAATAAAACAGTTAGTTGTATAAACTGATTGTTTAGTTGAAAATATTACTCTCTGTATTCGTGCTGGATCACATCTCCAACTACCTCGATATCAGTTCCTGATTCATCTTTCCAAGTGAATTTAATGATAGCCTGCAAGTTTAGAGGTTTAGTTATTGATACAAAACATTTAGAAATTAATCCACACGTGACTATTATTCAGTATTGGAGAGTGTTACCCGGGGTTTTGATGAGATTTGAAATTCAATCACAGTCCAACTTGAGTCAGTGTAAATGGTTTTAGGATTTATGATTCTACGCCAATGAATACTATCCAGTGGAAATTTCATACTGGGGGAAATAAATACATCGGTCGGACCACTCTTGCCTAGGTAATCATGTGTCATTATTCCATTTTTAATGGACGCGTATTGTTCGCCAAGTTGAGTGGCTTTTAGTAGCAAGCTAAAAACAAGCAATTCAAAATACGACTTTAGAGCTTCAATGGAATACTAGCACAAACAATAGCATTTATACATTGATTTATAATTATAAGGATAAAAATTGGAGTAATATCGGATAGCTAGAACTAGAAGAAATAGATAATGGTGTAAAATTTGAAATATTTAATTATGATTAAAATACATATACTTTTGTTTAACTATTACAAACTGAAATGTATACAAAACACAGCAAATTACTGCCCATGTAACTACAGACCAGTGTCTTACATTTCGTTTCCGAGAAATTTTTCCTCAATTTTTGGAAAGCCTTCCACGTAGTCTAGTTTTGGACCAAGCATAAAAGCAAAATCTGTTAATTTTCTGGATTCATGAGCAAGATTAGGAATTTCCAAAAAGGCAATGCTGCAATTTGAAATCTGAAAAATTGTACATTGTGTTATGGGTTGGTATTAATTGGTAAAAAAAATTCCCATCTCAATTTATATAATTCTACGAGCTACAACAACAATTGACATGGAACCTTACATGCTTTGTTGTCAAAATGGTCAATACAATGCCATCAAAGGTATGGTTTCTGCTTGGTAAGTGCCAGTCAGTCCACTGAGCATTTGCCATCTTCTCTACGTCAATAACTGGAATAAATTCTGTTACTGCTATCAGGTAGCTTCGTGTAAAAATTCGTGTGTCGGTAGCATCAGTATTCAAAGCCCTACCAATTTCTGCGTGCAGTGCGTCTATTGTCGTTTCGTTGAAGCTTCCTTTCGTCCATTTGAACATTGTTTGCTTTTGAATTTCGTACCTAAATAAACAGTAAGTGTTATTTTATTTTAAAATAATAGCAGATTACAAAATACTGCCACATTATACTATAGTTTTCAACATACTGAAAACCATCCTCAACTTCTTTGCTGTCAGCTTTAGCGATGATTTCTACACCGTTTAAGCAAATCTTGAGAACAACGTCGTGCTGTAAAAAATAAAGTTTTAAAAATTACTTTCGATTTGAGTTGCAGGAAAGGGTTTGGCTTACGGCGATTGTAGTTTTCGCAATAAAAATTGCTAGCAGAGTTGTGAATAGCTGCTGTGAGATTTGCATGTTGAAAGTATTCTGCAGTTCAGAGTAAGTGTGAATAATTTTGAATAGTTTACAGACGGCAATTTATAGTAAAAGAGATCACATCTATAATTCAGTTTAAAAAAAAATAGTATATCGTTGGCAATGTTAAGAATTGCAAGCAATTTTTTCCTTCTTGAAGGATTTAATTTTTATATAAGAAAATGAAGGTGCTAATCTTGAGTGCGTGGCAACTTTGGACAGTAAGGTTGGAAATACAAAACGTGCACGCGCAGTTCATGCACTCTGAGATAGGCATACTCTTCCTTGTATTACAAAAGTTCTACTTTTCGGCTACAATTAAGTTTATGTAGATCAGCTAAATGAGCCAGAAATTAAAAAAAAAATCACCCTGACATGAAAATTCGCCTATTATTAGCTAATGTTGATGTTAAAAGTAGAATATTTTGTTTCAGGACTATTCAAGCCCTAAATGTCAGCTCATTCACATAAATTGGTATTCATTAAATTGCAAAGTGGTTTGTTACAATGTGTAAATTATTTTTTTCAACGACAGGCAAATAGTACAACAAATTTTGAACAACAAAATAACTGTACGTATAGGTCCATACAACTATTTAGTTGTCAATGATTTGCCATACTAGGATTGTTTTTTTTTTGTATTTTGGCATATAAACATTGCGGAAACTGAGTCCAAACTGCCCAAACTCATATCCAACTTTTTACAAACACCTACAAACAAATTCAACATGTATGTGGAATCTTTTCTGTTAAGCTAAAAGCTTATGAAGTTGTACTTGACTTCTACAAGCAATTTTTTTTCGAAATTCGCCTCGTTTTTTTTTCAAAGCTAGAAAGTTGGCACGTAACCTACATTTTGAAATGAATAAAAAAAAAAATAGCACACAATTTTATCACATAACTATTCCCTCTTCTAAGCTGGTAATTTTAGAATTTTATTTTCAACTCTCTTCCACAAGCTCTAGAGTTACATAACTTAACCCGTTTTTTTTTCAATGCAAAAAAAAATAAATAAATGAAACATTTCCTTCTATAAATTCATAAATATATTACATTAAAACACAAAAGAATAAAATTGTCTTTGCAACAAACAAAAATTTGCGATTAAAATTTGGAATTAGAATTAAACGTGATGAAGTATTGTTAAACAAAAAATTCACAAAAATAGCATGGTGGCGCTATCTCCCGAAAATTGGGAATAATTCCTGTGGAAAATGGTTTCAAATGACTTAAAATAACGCTTACAATTTTGTAGGCTCAAGATGGCGCCAAATAGCGCCATTTTAAAATGAAAGCGGAGCATTTTTGACATTTCCCACCTTTCTTGGCCGATGTTCATCATATGATGAAGAGCGTCCTTTTGATTTAAAATGGCGTCATGCGTATAAGAAACGCATCAAAAACAGGGTTGGTGTTACTCCAACTCAATTACCCGTACCCGTTGGATTATTTTTGTTTATAGTTTGTTGATATATTGTTTATCTTTGCTTACAGTATGAAATTGTTTAGTCTTTACGTTTTGCTTATAGCATGTGTGTAATTTGCCCAAACTTTCTTCACATTATCAAATTGTTTTAACTCTCCCCATACTTTGCTTACGATTTGATTACAGTATCAAATTGTTTAATTTTATACTTTGGTTACAGTTTACACTTTGTTTATACTGTGTTCATACTTTATTCGCAGTATCAAATTACCCATTGTTTATACTTTGTTTACAGTTTACGCTTTGTATTTAGTGTGTTCATACAATGTTTGCAGTATCAAATTACTCATTGTTTGTACTTTGTTTATACCGTGTTTATAGTATTTAACAGTTCAGTAAGGTGGATGTGTTAAAAATGATTATGCAGAGGCATTACTGTTAATATAACGAGGTTTTTTTCATTAATTTATTTAATGTACGCATATACATATATACTATATACATTGTTGATATGTTTACATGCATCAGGTTCGCTTCGGTTTCGCCTGATTGCCTACAGTAAGCAAAGACTAACTCTTCCTGTTTACCTCAACCACCCGATGGTGCAGGTCAACCTGACTTAATCAAGTGATGAACATAGGCTCAGATGCTTGAAATTTCATAATTCATCATATGATGAACATGGGCTCAGTTGTTTGATCTACGTCTCAGTGTCGCGAAGGTTAATATAGCTTCAAAACTTTTAGCTCGGACTCGATTGCAAAGTTTTGCTTTTACGAGGAACCACAACGCAATGTTCGGTTTATAAGGAATGCACCTCCACCCAGTTTTTAAATGCATAAAATAATACGTAACGCAGACCCAAGTATTAAGTATCAATTAATTTAACTATTTATTCTAACTTGGTTATTAAAAATAGACGAATTTTTTATCACCACGGGAATTTTTTTGTTTGGTTCTGGTAAATTGTAATATAAAAATTGTTTGTTGTTCACAAACGTTTCCAAAGTATAAGAATTTTTTGCTTAATTTTTTTAACTTAAATGCTATTACAGTGACCTAGTGACTAGGATTTGGACCATATTCGATTTCAGCCTTGGAATAGTCGTATTAAAAAAATTAAAGTAAACGAAATTTATTAAATAAAAGGTTGGTAGGTCAACGGAGTTTGACAAGCATCAATTTGGGGAAACGGCTTGTAGTCAGAGGGGTTAGGAGACTGCTCCTAGCTTTGGTAGTTTCCGGGATCGAGTCCCGGGACAAGCACAGAAAAAAGTGATTGTGTGGCAGTGGTGAGTGTAAGCGTGGAAACTTGCGGTGGTGAAGAGTGTGCTTGGGTCGGTATGGTGAAGATGGTGTCAATGTTTTGCCTAAGCAGAAGCCGCTTGGTTTGCAACCTAACGTTCATTGCCTAGTAGAACCTCCCTTCACTTTACTCTTCAAAACTTCCAAGGTAACTCACTAGCCTAGACCATCATCCCTAATTCACTAGCACAAGCAAGCAGGTTGAGGCCAGGCCATATGACCTAAATTTAAATTTTATGAATTTGAAAGTTGTAGTTAATTGCATTTTGAAACAAATATAAATTGAGTTTATTTTTGTGTATCAATTTTTACATCAATTTTTATGTAAAGAGGTTTTTGAGAATCAGAAGTAAATCTTTAAAAATTATAAAACTTCGTTTGCTTCCAAAAACTATGGATAAATTCAAATGTGAATTATGTCAAATACAGCAAGAAATAAAATCATTAAAACTATTAAAATAGATAATCAATAATGGCCTATCGTGTCATGCGGTTCATGGTATGATGAGGCATGGCACTTCTTGTACGTCTCAAGGCCGCATAGACTGTCTAGAGGAATATCAAACTCTAATTCTGACTTATTTAGTGATATGATTGTCTAATTATACAATTTGAAGGAATTATTTTGTAAACAAAGTGAATTTATTTGCTGCCTTTCACAAGCAACATTCTGTATTGTCTCCCAAGTGTATAACAACTAAATTGGTCTGTACTATAGGACACGGTCTTCAATCGCCTTGAATACGTTATGTTTTCCTGTATTCAAAATAGCATAATTATCTAGGTATTTTCTTTATGCTTGTATGTTCAATTTTTCAAAACTTGGCCACCATTTAGCCCAATTTTGGACGAATTCGTTTCAATGTAAAAGAATTAGTCATCCAACAAACAATTACTAGCGTCCTTCAGATCTGGAGGTTTGAATACGTATTATGGCACGTGCATTATGTATTACAAGTTGAAAAACACAGCATTTAACTCAATACCGATAAAACAACAAGAAAGCAATACCCTCAACGTATTTGCACAAAATAAAATAAATCTAGTCTTCGCTTTAAACTTAGCTGTGAAAAATAAAAAATTGCCTTATATAAATATTTTATTGATTATAAATATTTGTAACTAGCTACAAATTTTTCCTGATAAAATAACGTATCACAATTTCAAATGCTTATATTTATATTTACCATTTTTCACAAATTCCATTCATATTGATAAGCCCACGGCTCGTAGTCTGATGGGTTAGGACCCTTGTAATAACTTGGATAGGTGACGAGATCTAATCCCGGCACCAGCATAATAACAATACAGTAAAAAAAAGTGGTGATATGGTAGTGGTAAGTGGAAGTCTGGAAAGTTGCGGTTGTGGAGGCTGAGCTTGGGTCAGTATGCGTAGGGTGGTGCTCAGCCTCTGCCTAAGCAAGAGGCTCCTCAGTGGTCATATTGATAAATGGCTGCTGAATTGTCTTGGTGGATATTTTGCGGAGTTGTCTCTTCTTAAATATAAATGAAAAGTCGTTTAATGATAATAATCAATATATTTAAGAATAAAATTCTAAAATAAACCTTTGTTGGAAATTTAAGCAGGACCACTTGAATAACTAAATTTGAAATTTAAGAATATGGACATATTTCCTACTTGTTTCATATTTGCTAACCTATTGCTACTTATATTTAAATATAGAATGCAAATGCATTATTTGTAACTGGGCGAGGTCTGGAAGTGGAGAAATGTTTCTAGCTTTTACAATTGTTAACCTAGGATTTTATTACTCCTGTAATTTTATTGAGGAATATATTGAATTTATTGTTCTGCAAGAAACAAATTATTTTGACCTACAATAGAAATTTAAAACATACGCAAATACTTGATTTGATCTTAATGGTGTCCATTTGCTGCGTTAGATCATAAGCAAATGTTGCTACTATCGTAAATCTGCCTATGAACTCCTTTCAAATACAATCTCGTGCTTGGTAAATGTAGGTAGCGGTTGTAGTTTTTTATCGTGTGCTATTATATGATCTCCGTTTTTTAAGTTTTTGATATAATAAATGAAATGCAACTTACTTATCTACCGATTATTAATATCCACAAAAGTACAAACAATAGAAATATAACAGAAATATATATTTTATATATAAATATATAAATAAAAAAGCTATTATACAATTAAATGAATAACAGCAGTGCTCGCTGGAAATATTTGTAAATGTTTTGGAAAGTAGATTGTTCTGGAAAACTCTAAATTTGCAATATTTTATACTTAGAATGTGAAATTACTCTATATAAAACGCAGTCGGTGATTGGCGAGTCGTCAGGCATCCACTTTTTTCTGTTGCTTTACAACTAGACGCTCTAGTTGTTGGGCTAATGGGTAGATTTGTTGCTCTAAATTTGAACGTCGCTGGTTCGAGCCCAAATACATTCCTCTTTTATAACTATTTTTTCAAACTTTGTTTTTTAACTAATTTTTTTTTAATTTTTAATTTATTTGTTAAATAATTTTTTTGTAATGCTGTAGACTATTGTTAAAATGATTATGTCAATTCAAGAACATTGTTTTAATGTAGTTAATTGTAATTAATATTTAACACAAATTAGCTTTTGAAATTAAGCTTTTACATGTTAATGGGTGTTTTACCTCCGATGAAGTTTAACCTCACATTTAATTGGCTTAAAAATTATTCTTAATTAGTTAACGATGAGTAATTACCAATAAATAGCTTTTGGGAAATGAGTTCTCGGAAATACATGACATTGATCCTGAACAAAAATAAGGTAAAGTTTCAATTTCGTCGATTCAAGTGAAAAATTCATAGTATCATAGTACTCCCGTTTAATAACTTGCTTGTGGAATAGATAAATTCTAAATAGTGGTAGTTAGCTAGATAAAATTTATTTAAATAAAAAGAACATAAAAATTAAAGCACAACGCCAACTCTTATTTAATTGCACGTCATAGCACATTTTTTGTGTACACCAACTTAAAAGCATTTTTCAATATTCTCATCACCCTCCATTCCAGACAAATTGCAAATGCATGCAAAGCCAATAATTGTTTCCTGTATAATTTCGTTTAGAAAACAAATTACATGCGCTCTTATTTAAATTTGTAGAACCCTTTCCAATGAATTGTTTTAAAGTTTAATTATGCTAAAAGAATTGATGAATGAAATATGTGGGGAATTTTTTCATGCTTCTTGAAGCCAAAAACGATTATAATCGATTAATTAGCATTCCTCTCTCAACACAAAATGCCAATATAGCGCACAGTATAGTTTTTCAAAACCTAACGCAAAATTTGTAATAGTATCTTAATCAGAAGCATCTCCTCAATTAGAAAGGCAAACATCGAACACAAAATAGTTGAAAAATAAAGAATAAAACTGGACGTGACAAAATTATGAGACAAATTTAGCGGTTCATCTCCTCTTATTATGAACCTGTTATTAATCCATGCTCTCACTTCATTTTTCTTAGAGTATCGTTGATATGCTTCATTTAATAGACCTGAATGAATAATGCTACTAACTCTTCGATGAAGAATGTATAAGCGATCAAATGGTCGATAGATCTCCCATACAACATTATGTGGTAGAAAACTATCTGTTCCAAAATAGAGGTCTACTTTTCCATTTGTCCGTTTGACAAGTTCTTCAAACATTTCTTCGAGATGCATTTGCTCACTTATTAGTATAGATTTGTTGCATTGCAACAGAACGTCTTTAGAAGATCTGTCCACAATAGCTGTCAAATTAGTAGCATTTGCATAGCCTTCAAGTACATAGTGCAGTGGTTTTATTACTTGGTTCTTGTAGTAGCCAACTCCAGTATTGAAATAGACTGCATAGTAGTTTAGCATAAAATTGGACCATTTATTCAAAGC
>VYYI01004115.1:0-10906 GCA_021029175.1 Bilobella aurantiaca
TACATTTCTAATCAGCCTCTGGAAAAGTATTCTGAAAGTACTGCTACTGTTATTTTAATGGGCTATTCATCAATTAATTGTTAATTATTTACCTGCTTTCAGATGTCGGAGTAAAGCCAGAGCAGCATAATTACTAAATTAGGTTATCCACATTAAGATTAATTAGGTTGACAAGTTAGTTTAAAGTTGCTACAATTTAACTCAAACAGATGTTGAGTTTTGGGCGGAATCATTTACTTGCCGCGCGATTTCCCCGCTGTTTTGACTTTCGCGCCAATTTTAGGTGAAAGTGGTGAAAACAAGTACTCGGGTTAAAAGACCTCACTGTATGATCATTAATAAGGTTGAAATATTCAGTAAACTTCTCTTTAAGTATGATTTACTAGATTTCCGTGTGCTTATAACGAAACCAATCCCCAATAATTCTATCGCTTTCGGCAGAATTATTTTCAACTTCAACGATTCAGTCCAAATTCAGAATCTAAATTGGGGGTAACCTTTCTCTCGCCTCTATTTTCACGTTTGAAGTACGTTTACGTTTTTGTCCTTAAATAAATATGCAATGTATAAGCAGCCTGGGCTTTGGTTTTTGGATCTATCTCAGCGCTTTCAGGAAATTTCATTTCAAGTTGAAGGACCCTACGGATCTAAGGTAGCTTTGACACGTGGCAAACAATTTACCTCCTGGTGACACCTAAGCATTTTATTTCAACTTAAACGCTTTTACTCAACACTTCTATTGAAGAAGAAAACCCCAACGGAGGCATGCTTCCACGTGTTTATGTAACCCAACCCTACCTAATAAAAGAATTCAAGCACAATATAGCGCCGTCATCCTGTCAGATGCTTTGGTATATGTCCTTGACATTTTCTGTATTTTAAAAAGCCTTTTCGTTTAAGTTGGACCGATCACATACATGTGATTTCATACATCTCGGATTGTTTCCAATCACGACAAGCATGTGATGAATAGTAGCAAAATCCACTCATGGGAAATGTATATTATGTTTATCTCTTATACTAGGTAAAACGTCGTTAAATAATACCCTCAATTAAAGTTAAGTGTTAAGTTGAATACATACCAAATCTACACAGAAAAATTGCTGACAGAAATTAAATATTCTTTTAGCCTCTGACTGACTCAAACATACTTTTGAGAAGATTCATGGATCTTTTACTAAAAAGCTAAAGTCAGGCGACAAAGGAATTAATCAGGTCAAATAATTCTCTACGTATTACTCCACTTCATACGGAAATATGGATTTAGCGGCTAACGCTATATAATCAAAACCTATATGAGCTTGTTCATCCAAGGTATACGAACTTGCCAATCACCAAAAAAATTCACAACGTTTGATAAAATAGACTGAATGGTTTTAAGCGAAATGGAGGAATTAATATTTACTGTTTTTTGGCATTTGACATATTTTATCTGAAAGGCGGAAACCTATAAAGGTACTTTAGGAACCGGTCGTTGTCATTCTAGAAGTTAATAAAAAGAATTTAATGTGCTTGGAATCCTTGGAAAACTGCAATACATCAGCGACTAAAAGCGTGAGTTGCTTAATATCTGTCAATTTTTTTAAGATTAATTTGCTGAAAATTGCAAACTGGAGCTGGTTAGGATCTAAATAAAAATAAAAGCATGATTGGCTTAATATCTGTCAACCTTTTTAAGATTACTTTGCTGAAAATTGCAAACTGGAGCTGGTTAGGATCTAAATAAAAATATATTTTGCATGGGCTCACTTTGCGAATTCTATTTTGTTAATCGCCAGCGGGGGCATAGGAAATTGGTTAAAAAATTTTTATTTGAAAGTTACTCAAACTACCCCCGTTTAAATAGGTTGTTGTTGCGTGCTATACTTTAAATTTCAAATTCATAAACATTTATGCAAATTATTGCAAATTTTTGCAATCACAAATTTTTGCAACAGATACCAGAGAAGCAGAATTATATACATTTCGATCTACTCTTGTTCTTGCTGAACTTAACAACAATCACATGTATTAATTGAACTGAGGGTCGTAGAAGCCCCGCTGGTAACAGAAAACTTCGCATCTAGATTTTAAGAAAAAAGTGGCATGTGGTGCCATAGAAATTTCATTTTACACTTGAAGAATTCGATGAAAGGACGTCTTCAAAATTGCAATCGATCGGCAAGCAGCAGCTTGAGATTTTAGATTAGATGGCTATACTATAATTGAAAGGAATTTTAATGCGTGGCTCTCTTGCTGACTCCTTTTTCACAAAACGCATGAGCTCAGAATTATTGAGTTTTAAAGCAATTGCGTGTTGAACGTTGCATAAAACTTGCATGCATTCTAAAGCCGTGTTTACACCTTTAAATGAAACTTTATTTTACTATAGCCGTCAGCGAAAAATCTTCAAAGATGTATATACTATGTAGTTAATAATTCAACAAGCATATACCCGCAAGCGTTTGAAAAATGATCCGAGCTCACCAGCAGAACAAAATGCGTACGTAAGGCAAAATTTGTAAATATAATTTTATTATAAACATTATAAATTTTAAAATGTTTAAAATTTAGACTATAATATCTTTGACTCGAAAGATTTCTGAAGTTTCAAAGGTTCAAGTTCGAGTCAGTTAACGTTGAATATATATTTGATATTATACATATTTTCAATTTTACACGCTTCGTCCATTGTTTAACGTTGTTCATGCTAACATTGAGTAGAGTTCTTATTTTATCAACTCCACAACCCGCTTATGTTTGAGCACAAACTGAAAAAAAGAATTTTACTATTTTAGGAACGTTTTCTTGAAGTATTTTAGACTCAGCTTCTTTGGTATTGGAGAAAGAAAATGAGAAAAATGACACAAAAAAAGGCTCAAAACTTTCTCTCTTATAAAGTTTCTTGATTAGATAAATCCCGCTTAATTAGGCTGAACTTATGAGATTTGACGTCTTCGGGTTCAGAGTTCGGCTATTTTAATGAAGAGAGTACGATTCTGGTTTTCTGCACAATATTAATAAACTTTTTTGAATGCAGTAGATCGACGCTTCATTACAAAAATTATGAAATATAATATTATGCAAAGTACAATATTATCTATTTCAATATTATATATAATTTCAAACAACCGTGCCAGTAGGTACAAATAAATGATTTTGGTGTAATTTTTGCTTCAAAATGTGTGTAAGCGTACAAGTGGCTTTAACAAGATTTAGTCAAACATCGTCCTCTTCTAGTCACTCTTGTAGTTACCAAGTGAAAAATATATTACATGCAGTTGAGTTGTAAACATAAGTTCAGACGCCAATTATATTTGTTCTTCTGATTTTGAGACAAATTTTGAAAATAGAAAAAGAAAGTCAAATTATATTTGTTTATAATATGCCAGTCTAATTCTGGCTCTTGTTGAAAAAGGTTATTGCTCTGAAATTGCAGATTAAATGGCAATGACAGAAAACTCTGCCCAAAAAAATTGCAAGCTCTGCTTCTTAATTTTACGCAGCTGAAACTGGGAAAAATCAGACTTATAAAAGAGATGGAAGCACATCGAATGTTCTATGACGGTGGATAACAGGATGCTTTTACAAATTAGTTTGGCTCAATGGTTGGCAAATTAGAAGCAACACCAATAAAACAGAGGTTGAAATTTTCTTTTTGCAAATACATACAGCCATTAATATTTTCCAATACTTGTATATTCTAGAAAAAATTTGTTTGTAACATTCAGCCTACATGTTTGAGCATCAGATTTATTCATATGTCACGATAAAAGTATAAGTTTTGTGTGGAACTGTATAAGTGAATGCAAAAAAAAAAAAACAATGATATTTACATGTCATACATCAGCAGCTATTTCACACACCGACTTCTTCATGTAACCCAATTCTATAGCGTTACTTTATTGTTCCTTAATGAGGACGTAAAAGCAAATTAAAAGGAGACAACAATAATATTTTCTAACTTATTTTAATAATGTTTCCTAGAGTTTAAATTTTAACCACTTGATGTTATACTACCAAACAAACAGAAGATAGAATAATGAAGTTTTGTTTAATTTAAGTAATTAAATTATTATTAAAAAAAATTATTGATTATTAATAAAATAAACCGTGGTAAAACCAGTAGCGGAAGTAAGAAACTTAAAACTAGAAAAATCTTAAGGTTAGACTAGAAAATAGAAGTTTTTCTTTTCGGAAGTCAATACATCATTTCCAAATATACAAAGCGTTTTAGGGCATCGGGAACATCATAAATTTCCGTTTCATGCTAAACTAGAGTTTGACCTTGAAAGGTCATTTTGAGGTCAAGGGGTCATTTTGGGGGTCATCGAAAACATCATAACTTTTCGTTTCAAGCAAAACTAGAGTTTGACCTGGGAAAGTCATTTTGAGGTCAAGGGGTCATGAGGAGGTCATTGGGGGGTCACAGAGAAAAGTGTCCTACACAAGTGTTGCTCCCCTTCACAAGAAAGACAACTTTTGTAGGAGTCATTTTTCATGTTGTCATAGAATGATATCCCTTGACCTTTGACCCTCAAGGGGGTCACTTCCGGTCAAACAAAAACAAAGTTGAACGGCGCCGGAACCTTAGGAACACATTACTGCAAACAGATTTGAGATATATTCAGTGTTTCCTGAGATACATGTAATACTCGGAGGGACAGACGGACGGACAGACAGACGGACAGAAATGACGAAAACATAAGAAGCTTTCAGCTTCGCTAAAAGACTAGAACTAGATAACTAGATAAACTAGAAGAAGTAATTGTCTATATCTGGATGAAACATTGCATGCAGCAACATTTGTTTTCCAATGTTAAAAACTTTTGACGATTTAAACACCCACTGAAGTCCTTCTTTTACAACACAATCATGCGAAAGTTAGCATCTTCAGCGTCTAAAATATAGTTCAACCTCATGGGATTTTGCATGGTGATGGCACGTCGCCACTGCGTGATATTAGTTGAGCAAGCACGTTTCGCTAGTTAGCTCACGTTTGCAGAATAAAGTTAGTGAGTCATGACATTCCTTTCCGGAACAGCTCAAGGGAGAAACATTCTGAATAAAAGTTTCACAAATGTCAGCCTCGGTCCATGGTAACAAATTTATCTTGCTTAATGTGAAAGTACGAGAATGAGAACAAGACTGACGCTTCTTCAGATAATATAATGGAATTTGCTTTGGACATGTGAGTAGAACAATAGCATTGGCTTATTGGAATTTATACGGAACCCAGCTGAACACTACTTCATAATTTATTTGATAGACTGAATCAACAATTTCGGATTTGTTTATTAATACCTGAACGTATATTTATATTGTATCCAATTATCTTTGAAGAAGTTTAGTCTGGTAGGTATTACGCTTGCAAAACATTCATTTATATGACAAATCCAATGCTGAGCTGTAAGCAATGTTCTTATGTCTTTAAACTTGGTTACGTCAAATGAATGCTCTCAGGGAGAGTTGTGCTATCTACTAATAAATCTACTTAAAGTTTGGTGTCACCATTCATAACTGCCTTTGCAGGCTGTTGTGTTTTCTTCAGTCTGCAGACCTAACTATTAAGAGAAGCATATTGGATAAGAGAAGAATTTGTATCTCTCTTGTTTCGCCATTGAAATAGAAGGCCGCAAAATACTCATATATTTTTGAAAGCAAGCCAAGAAAAGTCTATTAAAAAAATTGATTTACAATTGAATTAACAACAGAGCTACAATAAAAGTGTTCCATTGGAATTTTTTTTAATTTTATACATACATATAAGCGTATGTAATGTTAGTCATAAGAATACAGTTTCTGAGTTAACCTTTTGGAGAAAATTTTGTTAAAAATTCTAACAAATTAAATCCTAAATTTCTAAATGTATGCTTTGATAACGGAAAGACACATAACTCTTTGGTGTTATTGAATTGTTTATAACCTTACTCTTTGTGATAATTATTAAAATCAGTACGTACCATGCCTTTGAACCTCTTTAAATATTCTAAATGCTGAAGTTTATTATAATGATTCTACGAGTCGTACAACTTTCGAGAATTGAAAACTTGTATTTCCATTATTTTCAAAATTTGAATGTAAACATACTTTCAAATAATAATAATAGCACCAACATAATTCCTGCCTCATATTCCTGAAACGTATATGTGCTTTAAATCCAGTTATAAAAATATTTTATTGGGAAGCAGTTGTATTATATAGCAGCTATCGTAATCAATGAACCGTTTTGAATACTATCCTATTCATAAATATTCTGATTGAATTTCCTGGAAAACTTTCCACCTTCTTTTGAAATTTGTTGTAGAATTGGTTCCAAGGATCCAATTACTTCCCCTTTCATTGAAAGCTGCAAATTTTTCTTATAACGGGCAATCAAAATGAGACCTTTATTGAAAGGCCCTATTTTATGATTTTAAAATCATTGAAAAGTGAAAAATAAAAGGGAACATGATAAAATGAAATGCATTTGTTTGATAAACTCACATATTTTCAAAAAAGATCTTCTTTTTAAACTTGCATTGTTTTCAATATTGTGCCAATTTAAGACTGGCACAATACTAATTTCGAAAAACATCAAAATATGAAATTAATGGTATGACCATTTTTTAATAACTAATTAACTATCTTTACTTCTTTGCAAAAAAAGTTATTACTTAGTTAATTACTTACACATGCAATGTACTCATTATACCAAATAAACATACTGTAACAACACAAAATTGATATAAAGGTGCCATAAGTTATGATATAAATTAAATGATTGATTGGACTAGTAAAAAAGATCAAAGATTCAGCAAGATGGGAAATTCTTAGAAATCATAGTACATTGTAAAACTGCAACCGCATGTTTGAGAATATGAGTTTTATCATTACGGCCAAAAAAACGATTAACATATAGATTCGTCCGTGTTGATTTGACCTCCTGAATGGCAGCGGAAAAACACACAAACTGATATATAAACTATAATTAAAGTACATGTTACATAGCTTGAAAGCTTGAACGTAAAAGTGAATTTGATGCACTTCAAGTTTGCTCCTACTGTCGCATACAGCAAATGTTGTTTGGGCGTCCTTACAAAGGCGTCTTGAGACTAAGCGAGTATGTGACTACACAAGTTAGTTTTACAAATTTCAGAAGAAAATAATTTTCTTATAGTTCTGCGAACGAGAGTGGATAATCAATAAATTTGTTTTAAGTTAATTTGAGCTTAACTTTTTTTTTTCAAAATCCAGATTTTCATTCTAATTTTTTTTAATTTTTATTTTTTGTTGTCTAATGAGTAATGACATTTGTCTAATTTTCCTACTTCCGCTACTTCATTGACCGTTTTACTACTGCTTATTATTTTTTTCTTTAACTAATCAGTTTGGATTTTCATTACACACCATTTCCTCCAACCTAGCCTCAAGAATAGAATTTATTGTCAAAAAAGATGTCATATAAGATTGAATGATTTCAACAGAGCAGTTCCGCAGCGCACTTTTATTTGATTCTTCAAATGAAACTCTATGTCGTGGAACTACAAAATTATTTGAGTAAGTAGGAATTAGAATTTATAATATTAATAATTATGTACAGGGTGTTTACCGAAGGCCGGGTAAATTCACTATATATTTTTGAGATTGATGTTGTTATTATTGCCGAAATCCAGTCGCGCATCGCAGCAACTTTTAAAAAAAAGGATCAAACGTTCAAATTCTTTCGATATTTAACTTCAATTACTTCAATTTTTTTTTGCAATGAAAGTCCTTTGGATTAACTTATGAGTAGGAGTATGACACAATAATTTACTAATTTATCTAATTATAAATACCGGAAAGGCATGATCGAGCATACCGTCCAAATAAAACTGTGCTCTTGAATCATGAACAATTTTAGAAACTGATTCCCCAAATTACCAAATTATAATGACGTGAAGTTAATTATCTTAAGTTAAGTTAAGTCTACGCTCAGGTAGCTTCTGCTCAAGGCCCCGCAATTTTGGTGTTAGAAACCTTGTGCAGCCAGGAAGTACGGTTATTTCAATGCGCGAACACTTTTAAACCTAAGCTAATTCTGTCATATTAATTGCAAGTCAACAGTTTCCTCATTTATAAAATATTGGAAGTATTGTAACAAGTTGAGATTTTTCATAATTTTCGAAAACTACTATATAAATTGCTTTTGCCGGCATTAAAACAAGCAAACTGTTTTCACCAAGGAATATTAGTAATAATTTATCCGGCCTTCGGTAAACACCCTATATATGCTTGAATGTAGCTTATACGTAAAAGTGAAGTTATTATCTGCAATAATTTATGTACAGTAAAATATTGAAGCCTACACCAACCTTATGGCGGAGAATATTGGGAATATCCAGCTAGTTGAGCACTTTCACTTATTTTCATAAAGCGCAATACTAAAACTTATGGCTTCTCCTCAAATTCTATTTTGTAATCTTATGTGCTAAAAGTCTACTCATCAGTATTCAATTCAAAGTCCTCCAATTTTAGGCTCACGAATACCGACTTTATTGCCATATGGACGTGAATCATTTCTTGAATTAGAATGGGTTTAATTTTAGCGTACGTTGTTGGCCTACGTTGAAGCGACTTTCTCCACGGAATGCGAAAATAACCATTTGCTTACCGCCATCAGTCTTAATTTTTTCTTGTAGTGATTCAAATGAACAGTTTAAGTACTATTAAGGGAGCAGTATAAAGTTCAGATAACACCCAAAACTTAAATACTCAAAATGCCAAGTTGAAACTCTCCTGGAATAACGAAATGTTCTCAAAATACCGAGGTAATTTAGGTGATGTGGATTCCAGCTTCACGACAAAGAGCGCAGAACCACATACTGAATCAAATTCTTCAATTACAGTTTTATGAATAAATGACTAGTAGAATATCTAAAACATTCATAATAAAATGTAATGTAATAACAATGAAAACATAAAAGTTCATATGAAATTGTAAATTTATAGCAATATCCATAACAAATTGAGTCTGGAAAATAAAATGAAATCGAGGATATTTAGGAATTTCTTTGCTAAAAGCAGTACGCTATACCTCAGCCTCATATCATCTTCATATATCCAATGGATTCAAGCCTGTCTTAATGGCAAGTGTACACTTAAATAAATTTATCTTGATTTTCTAGGTTTGCACAATTTTAAGCAACTTCTCGTTTACTAATTTAAATGCTAATTTGAAATATGACAATTTCAAGCCTAGAAATCTTAGAGGGTTTTCTCTCTCTAAACGGGCTTGTTTTGCTACTCTCCACTTGCTTACCATAAAAGTAATAGAAAAATAAGAAGAATGTGATTTGGTTCTTTTTTTAAATAAATTGAAGTTCCTGTATTTTCGACTCGATTTTATGTGTGTAAGATCAAGATTGCAATGAGAGTCTTAACTTTTTTCTGCACTAACTCCATTTTGTTATTCCAAATTTACTTTCAAAACGGCATGTTGCACCAGCCTTAGAGCATTTACAAAAGCTTATTCATAAACCTAAAATCTATTGCCCGCACACTGCTCGATTCTAAAATATTCAGATGGTCTTCTTTGATCTCATGCAACAATGTAGTTTTCTCTTCATAAGACCACAATGTAGTTTTCAAAAATTTCATTTTCCAGTTGAATAACCTAATCGAATTTGTTAGTGAAGTCTAAAGATGCCTTTAGCATTTCCTTGGAATATCCGTTTTGCATTTTAAAATTGCCAACTAGATTTTAATGTAATATTTTCAAAAAAAAAATTAGGTGTCCGAAATGACGAAGTATGAATTATAGAAGGTAACGGGACATTAGCGTTGGAATTTAGAGCTCCTAGACGCTTCTTCTAGACTAGCTTCTTCTAAACGTCTTCTTTCAGCTAAAAAAATGCAAGCAAAAAAATCAATTGCGTCTCAAGCTTAGAACGCTTATTGTAACTTAATTTAATTTCGCAAGAAGTGAAATAGAGGAACTGAGGTGCACTGTGAGGCATTTTGTAGTTGAAAAAAGTCTTGAAATGCAGTGGTGTGAAGGTTTTTAGCTAAACCCGTCGTCCGGGAATAGAAAGAACCACAAATTTAAGGTTAAATCCTTTTGGAATAGAAAGGGGTTGTTTGGCTAGTTTTTGTGGTATTACGAGCTAAACCAGATACCACTAAACCAATGAATAGTAATTTAAATCGGTCAGAAATTAAATAACACGATTACACATTGTAACGACCTCCATATTTTTTCCAAGTTATACGTTTGAAATACAGGCAAATGATTTAAGGGATACTAAAAAGAAAAGAATCGCACTGTCACAGTGTTATATTCTTGCAATTTCTATAAACTAAAAAAATTTATTTTGTATGCATTTACAGCAAGACATTTTCCTAAGGAATCCATAAGTTGAAACGATTTTGAATACAAAATACAAGCACACCGTCAATACTACATGATTTATTCCTCGAGAATGTTGCATTCATATTCATGATACGAATGTAAATAGAAATTCAATATTTCGGAAATCCAAAATAAGTAACACCATAGAATCAATATCACACTCAGATGTAGTAGATACATTTGAATACTCAATTCTTTTCCAGTATCTCCTTCTGGCAATATTGAAATTGAAGTTTGAACTCAACTGAACCAAAGTTTCAGTGTTTGTCTGTTTCAGAACACCTCAATTCCCCGGGTAGCAATGACCTACACAATGCCAAATGAAACTTGATTTGGGTCTTGGAATGAGAATTTTTTGTTATAAAATAATAGACTTTGAGATTCTATTAAATATAGTAAATATAATAAGGCCCTAAAATATAACTTTTATTGAATTTCATTCAAAAGCTTGATTTGCTGAATCATCCACATTCTTTATTGCATAACTTTTGTGCCTATTAACTGCCTGTGCGTCAGTTGAACATAATGGTTTTCACATATTTGCTTCTCCCACAATTG
>VYYI01004116.1:0-10902 GCA_021029175.1 Bilobella aurantiaca
GAGACTGCCTCTCCACTCTGCTCTGCTGCTCCTCTTCTTCCTGTCGCTTCTCCTCCCGTTGGGTGGTGGTGAGTCGTGCGCAGGGACGACTCCGTTACAACGACAAGAAGTTGTATGTTGGGCCTTGAACAGAGTAGAACTTGCTATAGAATCGAATGCGCATGTTAAATTCATTTGACTGAATCTCCGGAAACGAGTCGAATCGAACTTCTACAAAACTTGAAAATTCGCTTTGCGTTAACCTTGGATCTTGAAATGGATGTTCGCGATGTGTGATTAGACATTGACGACAGTTTCGCAGCAAAAATATGATGATTTAATTTAGTCACAAATAAAGAATCATTCATATTTGTAGCCATGGTAAGTTTCTCTTTTCGGAAATTTCCGATCTTGTTGTTGTCAAATGCAGTGAAGAAATCTACGTTGAGCAAACATGAGCCATCAAACAAAATTTCTTTCAGTTCTAAGTCAAGCAAATTCTTCAAACTTGTGATTTTTTGAGACCCAGATTTTGTCATTGTTAGAAACGTTTTTCCTAGAAACATCAATTATTATTTTTAGTTATGGTTTGCCGTTTTTGATGAGCTTAGTTTGTGAAGACAATACGGTCGCAGAACACTTACGCGTTTTAAATGCTAATTTTGTTATAAAAAAGTTTGGGAAATTAATTTTTTTTAAGCAATCCTTTGCATACATTTAAAACAAGCCAAGCGAGCCCGTTTTTATACATGAGAACCCAGGAAAAGAAAGTTGAAAGCCTCCTGTCCTTGACGGGGCTGTTTGGCTAGTAGGAGTAGGCGAGCCCTGCTAAATTCGGAAAAATTCCAAGTTTGGCAAAAACACTTGTTTTAGTGAAGAATGAAATACATAATTTTAATTTTACTTTAAATATTTAATTTTATGTCCATAAATGCGCGCAAAAATTGAAAAAACATGATTTCCAGCTCTTCAAAACCTTACGGCAATTTTGCCGCGATTTTCAAAGTTTTATGTGCCATTTTCTTATTTAGCTTCACATTGTTACTGGATCAAAGTGATTTCGGAATTCTGGATTTTGTCCCGGAGTCCTCCCAGTCTCCCCAAGAATTTTATTCTCCTTCTACCCCTCACCACCAAATAGCGCTAGACCTAGAATCCCCATTTCCTACGTTAAATTCAGATTCTGTTAACGTGAAATTTTGTGATTTGGTCTTCCCTTCTGGAGGCCAGAAGTTAAGGCGGGCGGTCTTGTAGGATAGCAAAGCAAAAGCGTCTTGGTTGAGCCTCTCTTGGTAGAAGAGGCACCGTGGTCTCGTGGTAACAACCTTACCTTTTGCTTTACCGAGATCGTATCCCGGTCCATAAATTTTGAAAGTATCGGTTTAAGTTTGGAATATCGGTTCGAAATTGAAGAAAGTCAAAATGCTTTATAGTACAGGTTGGGGTTCGAAATATCGTTCCTAGACCGAAGAAAGTGAAAAGAGGTTCAAAGTAACGGTTGGAGCTTATAATACCGGTTCGAGTAGAAGGAAATTAAAAAAATAGTTTAAAAAAAAACAGTTCAAAATTTAGGAAAGTTAAAATTAAATTAAAAATGAAATTTTGTTTTAAATTGAGTACCGGCTTGAGTCCGGAATACCGGTTCGAGATCGAATAAATTGAAAAAGTTCTAAAGTACAGTTTCGAGTTCGAGAGAAAAGCAAGATATTGTTGTTGTTTTTTTTTTCAAAATTTTGAAAAAAGTATTTTCAAATTTTAGAGTTTGAAATGTGAAACTATATTTTCGTTATTTGGTGGTGAGGGGTAGAAGGGGGATGGAAATTTAGGAAGGGAAGGACTCCACGGCAAAAGTCCGGAGTACCCTCATCACTCTGATCCAGTTCGAATGTGAAGCGAATTTAAAAAATGGCAAAGGGGGGAGCACATGAAACTTTGAAAATCGTGGCTAAACTGCCTTAAGGTCTTGAAGTTTTGAAGAGCTGGAAATCAATTTTTTCATAATTAGCGCGTATTTATGAACCTAGAATTAAATATTGGATTGGTATATTTATGCCATGCAGCCCTGGCCTCTTGCTTTGGCTCAGCGTGTGTTATTGGTTAAGTTGCCGAATGTATCGTGCTTGGTATTTAGTATTTAATATTTAGTCTGTAGCGTAATTATTTTGAGCAATGATAACTACTATTTAATACTTTTGCAATCGTTTGAAGTTTTTTTTATACAGTTAAAGTCGCCAATGTCATGTTTCGATTAATGTGGTCGAGAGTTTTACCTCAGAGCTTAAAAGCACTTTATTCAGTTGAAAATCAAATCACTGTTTACAATTTACCGTAAGAATAAAATATTTTCCATGAACTTCAGTAAATTTTTGAATGCGACTTTAATTATTTCATATGGTCTAAAACAGCTTGAAAAGCAATTTTGATTATGGAGTAGTCAGCTACACCGTCTTGACCTCGTAAATGGCTTCGAATAGCTTGCAAAACGGTCAGCAGTTCTAAAAAAAATCATACATACGCTTTAAGTATATGATAAAATAAATTTTAAATATGACGCCTTAATATTACACTAATACTTAGTAGACTAATACACTGATAATTTGAGATTTAGAATTTTGCAAGTTGCATGCGCAATTCACCTTCACGCCAAAAAATTTCCAAATATATTTTAAGTTATAAAATTATTAAGTTAAAGTCGTAAGTAACGTGAAAATATCAAGTATAAATCAATGCGCAATGTAGTAAGTAATCAAGCGAGCAGTTATGATTCTTCAAATATTACACAAATAAAATGCTGCGCATATTACCGTTAAATTGAAGTTAAAATTTCATTGTACACAACAAAAAAAGTTTACAGCACACGATCTAGACAATAAATTACAAATTCAGAATAATTTTTTTAACTGTTTTGAATACCATTCGGCAGGCTTAATCGTTCTAAGCCGTCAACGTATTTTGTCTTTTCAACAGCAAGTTCATTGTTGACGTCCAGAAACTTTGAATAGTCCCTTTTCTCTAGCCATCTAAGATTTCCAGTTGCCTGGTCCCATGGCAGCTTTCCATCTTTTTGCGATTGCACCAACATGAATATGAGAGCCCAAAGGTCGTATTTCGGTAGCGGAGCTAATTCCAAAAGAACGCTTTCACTAAAAGTAGCGGATTTCATTAAATTTGAAATACATACATTTGCCAGCATGGACGTCAGGACTCATTCCTGTATAACTCCCATAACGTCTATCCCGTGGCAAAACCTTAACTTCTGTAGAAAATGCAACACCAAAGTCCAAAATCACGGTTTTTGAACCACGAAAAACTAAATTATTCCATTTGAGGTCTCTATGTGTGACTCCATTCACTGGAAGTTTATCCAAAGCCTCAACCTGGAGTTGTAGCATTTTATAGTCATATTAACAATGTTTAAAACTTTAAACAGTCTAGAAAAAATATTTCCATACTTGTGAACAGTGAGCTACGGAGTAGTCATATGAATATCAGTCAAGTTTACTTACTACTTCTGAGCCTACTTTTATAATGTCCTTCAAAGGGATCCTTGCATTGTCTTCCCATCCTGTTTTGTAGCCAAGACCTTCTAAGTTCTGGCTTTCTACAATTTCCATTAAGAGAACGTTACCCTCTATGTCACCCCAGGCAAAGCCTGCTGCTTGAATGTCTATGATTCCGTCTACAAAAATTATGGAGAAAACATTTAGAATATATGTAATTAGGTCATATTTCCGAAAAGTAATAGTTAAGAAATTAAATTCTAGAGCCAACCAGGTGCAAAAGTTATTTGCAAAGTTATGTCCCATTCATTGTCCACAAAATTTTCTAACCTTCCATTGATTGCCTAAAACATTTTGATTAGAAATAAGCAATCGAAAATACTGCCTGGGAATTGTAATTATTTGCATTTCAAACAATAAGGGCAAGAGATTACTTACGCTCTTCAAGGCAAACATTCTCCCGCTTGTTACATGTTTAACTAAAAAAACGTCCGAGAGATTATATGATGGAAGTTTAATTTTATAAATTGTGACCAAACATAATATAGTACTTACATAAAATTGAAAATTAACGCAAGTTTTATTATCGGAGTAAAATTAATTAGTGGCTATTGGTTGCAAATTCAGTGACAAATAAACTAATTTGTGAAATTTGATTTTAGTTAACTCATTTTATAGCTAATATGGTATAGCTAATGTGCCTCTTTGAACTTGACCAACAGCGCCATGCCCAATCGAGCCTATTATTTGGAATTCTTGTTCCGTGTTAAGCGCTATATTGGAAGCGTTGAAGGACGCCTTTGACTCACGTATTGTTATCCAAACAACTGCATGGGCAAACTGGAGCACCAGCAAAAGAATACACGCCTTAATGTGCATTGTTTCTACAATTATTGGACTCGGGAAACTTTTTAGCTCGTTTAACATAACTTGGTTATTTTATAAGAGAAAAAAACGACGTCATTCTTCCATCGTTTGCTCTAAAAGAAATTTTTTCCCACCGGAGTGCTACCAAACTCCGAGATTTGAATAGTACATGTACAATAATTAGCATTTCTACTCGTTATAATTTAAGACAGTTGATAATAAAAATTATTATCATGAAAAATTATAATAATTAATATTTCAGGTGTTATTTGATATTTTGGCAATATTTTTAGTACAATCCCTTGATTTCAGTGGCCAACAAATATAAGTATTATGACTTAAATTGGCCTACAATAAAGGACCTAACATTAGAATTAACAGGAAAGTTAATACGTCAAAAGCCAAAAGAGCGTAAAATGATTAAGCTGAACATGGTAAAATGATCAAACTAGATTTTAATTAGGGGTATTCATATTACCTTGAAAGAAATTCTTTATATTCATTATAATAATTGTAGACTTTATCTAGTTAAAGTTAAAGTAATTTATTACTTTTTTTGACATAAGGTTCAGATTTATTCGACTTTATTAACACTCGTATTAATAATATATTACATTATTTACTTGATTGTATAACTTAGGATCTTTGTTTTACAATAGCTTTTTCTTTACTGTTGTATAGTTCCTTTTTAGAGTGAAAGTAAAAATGTCGCGAAGTGCTGCCAAAAATGTGTCACTCAGCTTTAAAAAATATTTAAATGACTACATTATGTGTACTTAAACTTTACTAATTTAGTAGTTCTACTGTATCCTACTACTCTCCACTACTACTTTCGCACGCATAAAGTTTTAGAATAAAATATTATCAAAAACTCCTGCACTATGGAATGAAATTTAGATGCATCCAAGACGTTTTTTATGGATGCATCATTGTTTGAGGAACATATACCAAAATAACTTTCTAAAATACTGTACTTTTCCTCTAAAATTCGCTTTTTGCAAACAGTGTCATGTCAGTCTAACTTGTGCTTTAATTTTAAAATGTTCAAAATTATTCTTCAACAAAACAAAAAAATGTTTAAATTTAATCATATCAGTTCAGTTACAACCAGAATCCAAAACCTTTTTCTTTATTGTCAGGCTTACCACGTCACAAATCCAAAGTTCTCCAAATGTAAAATCTATTTCTATTTCCGCAAACAGCAGTATCTTCTAGACTAAAAGCAAAACATGTTTTGAAATTGGTTATTGCTGATAAATTAATTTTCTATAATATAAAAAAAAGGTCCGAATTAATACAGGTTTAACAAACTCGGTTTGTTACATTTTTCAAATTATTTTAAATGAACATGTCAAATTAACCGTTGGAAACGCACCTCACTTAAGTAGCGTATTGTACTGATTTCAAAACTAGCAAAACGTCATTTTAAGGGTGAAGGGACCCCTATATCCCATCTTTGAACTTGGCCTTTCCCTTGACCCCTACTACCTATATCTGCTATTTCATCTGCTACTACCTCTTTAAACAGATTTAAAAAAGTTAACCCGTTCGAGAGTTATTGCGCAACCAGACGGGCAGACGGACGGACAGACGGACGGACAGAAGATTCCCATAAAGTAGCTAATATCTACTTAATAAAATGTATACACATGCCCTAACCAGAATCTTAAATAATTGAAACATTATCCCCAGTTTGCTGGCACAAATAATTGAAAATTTAGAGTGGATTCAAACTCAATACCAATTGTTTTCAATTTTGACTTAAAGCTGTCAAAATTGTTTGTGAAGTTAAGCCAAAGACATGAGTTACTGGATTGAAAAAAAAATTAAACTTTTTCATTTTTATTTTTTCATATGAAGGTACATAAGTATTCTTTAAGTAATAGGGACTGTTGTTTTTAAAGTTTTATAAGTAGTAAATAACTATTTCTAGAAAATTCAAACGGCCGTTTCTTGTGATAGTAATTAATATAGTAAAATTTAAGCGCGTTTAAGGTCAACCTAATCATTTTAAATATCAATCAATTAATTAGTCTATTTGATATTGGCCAACCCAGATCAACACGTCCTTTAAAATATAGAAAATTATAACTGAAATTAATGTGTAGCATATTGGAATATGCCAATAATATAATTAATATAGAAACATTATATTTCTTACCAATTTGACTTTTAATTGCCTAATAAGCTCTGGCGTAAGCAAAATTGAAAGAAGTTATCAAAACTACATTCGTGTATTAGAACAAAACTGGATAATAGAGAACTTTTATCTGGGTCTCTTGTAATTTGAAGTTTATAGTTTCAGACACTTTAGAATAGAGAATTGCTAAAATCGTAATCAACAATTTGGAATCCTGATTATCTAAGAAACAGTAACTTTATCAATACACTAAATGCAGATTTTTGGTGCAAATCTTGAGGCTGTGTTATTGCTTCTATCAAGTACAGATGCGAATCTGATGCGTATTAGAGACACTTGTGCAAACTGCGGTCATTGAGGCACCCTATTTTTGCAAGGGGGCAATAAACTAAACTTAGCAAGCATGTTGGCGCGTTTTTTATATTGGGCATAATCTAATCAAACGTTTGAAATAGTATGGAAAGTAGCGTCAACACCAAGCCCTATGTTCAATAAAATAGAGCAAGCGTTATGTTCATTTCCATGATCTATTTTAGCAATAGTAAAATATGGTAGTTAGTTTCAGTATTTTTCATTTGACAAATCGGAAATGTACTTACTGCCAAAATTTAATCTTCTGCAAAACGTCCTGTATTTACCTTATTTTAAAACAGAACACTTTTTTCTAGAAGTGAAAAATGAAATAAGTATCAGAATAATCCACTGATTCCAACGGTGGTTGCCTGACTTCTTTGCAAACTAAATCTGTCCATTTTTGGAGGATAAGTAAATTTACTAAAAAGTAAAGTAACCTGCGTGACAATTAATTGTCTAACATTGAGACGTTTTCAATTTTTGCTTCTAAAAATCTACAGTTATTAAAACCCCTAATAGGTCATTCGGCTCACCGTTGGAAGGTCATTTTCATTTTACTCTAATATTTATCTCTAAGCCGCCTTGAATTGTGCTCTAGTTTTATGGACTCGTTTAAAAAAGCAATTTGCATTTGTTCTAGATATTTCCACAAATAGTTTTATTAGGTTTTCCCCCGGGAGTCCGGACAAACGTCCAGATTTGAATAGTAGATGTACAATAATGAGCATTTCCACTCGTTATAATTTAAGACAGTTAATAATAAAATCAAAAAATTATACTAATTAATATTTCAGGTGTTATTTGTTATCTTGGCAATATTTTTAGCACAATTCCTTAATTTCAGTGTCCAACAAATATAGGTTGTATGATTCAAATTGACCTACAAAATAGACCTAACATTAGAATTAACAGGAAAGTTAATACTTCAAAAGCCAAAAGTATGTGAAATGATAAAGCCTTAAATGGTAAAATGATTCATCAGGTTGAAAATGCAAATTAGATTTAAATTAGATGGCATCAGAAAATATTACGTTGAAAAAATACTTTATATTCATTATAATAATTGTAGACTTGGTTTAGATTTTGAAATGCAGTTTATCTAGTTAAAGTTTAAGTTATTTATTACTTTTTTGGCATAAGGTTCAGATTAATTTGACTTTATTAACACTCGTATTAACAATCTATTACATTATTTACTTGAGTTGTATCACTTAAGGTCTTTGTTTTACAATAGTTTTTTTTTACTGTTGTATAGTTACTTTTTCTAATTTACAATTTTAGGGTGAAAGAAAAAATGTCACGAAATACAATGCTGCCAAAAATGTGTCACTCAGTTCTAAAAAATATTTAAATGACTACATTATGTGTACTTAAACTTTACTAATTTAGTAGTTCTACTGTCTCCTACTACTCTCCACTACTAGGAACCTTCCCACCGATTAAGAGCCCCAAAGCAGTCGATTTTTGAACGTTCTTTGACATTTTTCGTTGAATTTGAATTAATATTAATTTTAAATGTGGAAAGAGTCTGAATCGAAAACAGAATTTTGATTTTTTTTTAAAAGAAATCCCGCATTTTTGTTTCAATTTTTATTATAATTGGGTAGCATTTCTCAATTTTGACCAATAATTTGTTTACGTTATCCGAGGTTTTATGGTAACCGAGTTTACCTTATTCGGATGAATCACATTAAAACTCACATAAGGCTGGCTGGGACCTACCTAGTTCGTTTATGTTAGCTGAGGTGTGTTCTTATCCGAGGTTGTGTTAACCGAGGTACACTCTAACAATTGAAGTGATGTGCCTAACGAAAAGTATTTGCATATAGCTCTTGAGTGTAGGAGAGCAGAGGGATGGGTGACGTAATGCACTGTGCACGGGGAAGGCGAGAGACAAATACAGCCAATCAAAATCTACCTTTTCTCACTGAACTGCACTGGCTTCTCCCTTTTGTCCCTATCACTGAATTTGTAGGAAGGCGAGCAGAGAGGTTTTTTATTTCAATCTCAGCTGTTATTAGTAGCGGAAGCGAAGCTGAAAGCTACTTATGTTTTCGTTAAGTCTGTCCGTCCGTCTGTCCGTCCGTCCGAGTCACACCTGTATCTCAGGAACCACTGAACATATCTCTAATCTAATTGCGGTGGCGCAGTTCAAGTTTGTTTTTGTTTGACCGGAAGTGACCCCCTTAGTGTGAAATGTCAAGGGATATGATTCTATGACAACATGAAAAATGACCCATACAAAAGTTGTTCCTCTTATAAAGGGGGTAACACTTGTATGGGACACTTTTCTCTCAAAATGACCTTTCAATGTCAATCTCTAGGTTTAAATTAAACAAAAAGATATGATGGTCCCAATGATCGCTCCCCTTAACCTAAAAATAACCTTTTGACTTTAAAATGATCTTTCAAGGTCAAACTCTAGTTTTGCATGAAACAATGATGATTTTGATTAAATATTTGTCATTATATATTTTGTAGATTAATATAAAGAAAAAGCTGTTTTTTGTCATGAGTCGTGGCCAAGCACCACAGCAAATGCGCTAGAAAGATGCAAGGTCATGAGATGAGTCGTGTGCAGTGGCGTCTCCGATTTGGTGATTATCTTGAAGATAGTCAAAAATTTTAAATCGGAAATATTTGATTTAATGATTGGTTTTTATACTTAGTCTTCAACAATTTATGGAGTGTTTCTAAAGTACAAAAATTAAAAAAGCTTTAATCACTATAACTTGCTTTTCCTACATATGTATTTACACAGTACTACAATTGTTACAGTGCATGACCCACATGCAGCACAATGTTGCAGATTTTTTAATAAAGGCTGTTTGATATTGATATTATATATGCATATCATATGTTTGATATGCACCTTCTTACAGTATTTATTTGACTCGGATACTGTGAAAAGGTGGACCGAGTTGGCTCATATGCCATTTTAGCCATGGGAGGGGAGGGTTGGACAGTCGGACAGGCAACAGCAACATAAAGTAGATTTTTCCAATTATTAATTTCTTCGTATCATTTATTTGCGATATTTATTCAAGATTGTCAAATTAAAATACAAATTAGGTTTAAAGGCTCAACGTGGATAAATTAAATTAGAATTTTGCATAATTGTACTTCATATTTTATGTTTCGTCACCTCCT
The DNA here is from genome assembly GCA_021029175.1 of Bilobella aurantiaca. Taxonomy (NCBI): domain Eukaryota; kingdom Metazoa; phylum Arthropoda; class Collembola; order Poduromorpha; family Neanuridae; genus Bilobella; species Bilobella aurantiaca. The sequence goes on from VYYI01004116.1 coordinate 9,991, forward strand.
GTGTCACCAATTAAAAAAAAATACTTCTGCAAAATGGTATGAGCGGTAAAAATATTTATGATGTACTCCGTCCGGTAAAGCTGCTTCGCTTTATTTGAGACATGATCCAAGACTAATATGTTAAATTGATTAATTCCAGGCGTAACAAAGCGTACTGTAAGTAATTTGAATGCAAACTTGTTTACCTTTCCCAACATAAAACGTCATTTGCTAAACCAATATCAACAAAAATTAGCCCTTAAGTTCTTTCACACGACAATCCACTGTACATATCGTGACATTTTCCTTTTAATTGAAAAGAGAACTCTGTCAATAATAGCTTCACTTTATTCGACACATGATCCAAGACTAATATGTTAAATTGCATAGTTCGATGCATAAAAAGACGTACTGTACGTAATATAAATGCAAACTTGTTTACCTTTCCCAAGGCAAAACGTGTCAAACTTAACAACTTCGTCCCTCAAACGGCCCTTATCATCTAACCCTCTATAAATACCCCACTTTGGACGAACAAACGTTGTTCCACTTCTCCACAGATCAATATTATTATTCTTGTATTCCCACAGTGTGACTTCGGTTTCAAGCACTGAGAACGTAACGGAATATTTCCCTTTGGTGTCGTATGTTAGCGTCTCCTTTACATGAATCCACTTCCCAAGGAATTCTGCCAACGGTTTTGCTTGAAGCAATGATTTTCTACCGCTCGAATTGACATGGATGAGCTCCATACTGTTTCCGTCTCTTTTGTGTGAAAGCATGACCTCCCTATCAATAAGTGAGGACCTGGAATAACACAATAACGCCCTGGGGCGGAAATAGTAAGCAATGGCTTTACTGGTCCCCATTTACAACAATAGAATAATGTGACTATGACTATGACGAATGACGATGTGATGATGACGGCCCTTG
>VYYI01004117.1:0-10902 GCA_021029175.1 Bilobella aurantiaca
TGATTAAAAAAATCGATTTCCAATGTTTTCTTCGAATGCTTAGTTAGTCTATTGAAAAAAAAAGAGAATTTCAAAAGTTTTGGCTTATCTCAAGCCAAAAAAACATTAATTAAGTTAACCTAGTAAAGTTAAATATCCGAGGCAATGTAAACCTAAAAATCATATAAAACGTAAAGTAAGGTTAATATAAGGTTAGTTTAGCTATATTGGTTATATTTGATTAGGCTTAAAAATCCTTTGTAAAAGATTGAAGTCATCGAGGTCGAGGTTTTTCTGGTTATAAAGATTATGCATTGTTAACTGATCGACATAAATAATAGCATTCTCACTAACGAGGGGGAGGGGGGGGCTAAATAATTAATTACAGTTAACGAAATTTAATTTGGAAATAAGTTAGTTAGGTTCGGTTTAGAATTCGTTAGTCATTTCTTTAGATAATTTTGACTCTCAAATGAGAACTTTGGGAATGGAAAGAGCGGACCAATTTACTTCTAATGCATATGAATTCACAGCAGGTTAACCTAAGCATTTTCTAAAGTTGGTGGTTTCTTTTGGTTAGATTTAGGTTATAGGAAACGACCTAACCTTGGTGGTTTCCTTTGTAATGAACAATTTAATCTGCATTTGCATCAGAAACATAAATGCAAATGCATCCATTACTCACATTTGCCAATTTCATGTACCAAAAAACAGTGCAGAAACAAGGTGACATTATAATTTAGAAGAACGAAATTGACAAAATCTTGGTGAAAAACGACCTTTGCACTCTGCGGATTTTTTTTTTTGCAAATAAATTTTACTTTTAAAATGTCCGTAGTAAATTTCCATTACAAATTGGTTTTTCGGACTTTTTTTTTGGTTAAAGTTGGTGATCATAATGGCCAACAGTCCCCTAAACATTTCTATGTGTGAATTGACTAGTCTCTAGTATTATGAGTTCGGAAAGTACTCTTGCGGCTAAATGTTTTGATTTATGAGCAATAAAAGTAAAGTAACGTTCCATAACATTTTAAAGGAAAAAATGAAATAGTTTAGATGAGTTTGAATTTCAATCGCATGGTCAATAAAATAGGTACGTGAAATGTATCTGTAACGAACTTAGAAAGCTTAGGTTCTGTTTTTGCAAAACATCCTGTATACGATGTTTATTTTTCTTTTCGAATTTAAACTTTAGTCAGATCGCCAATTAAATAAAACTTAAGTAAATGACTTTTCCTAAATTTTACTTTTACTCACTTAAACCAAAAAAATAATGACTTAAAAACTCAATTTAGATTAGGACAACAAGAGTTCCAATTCGTTGAATAGGAATATATTCCGAATTTTTGGCGACGTTGGGTTTAGGACGTAACGCACATCGAGCTCATGCATCGAGTTGCGCCAAAAACGTCCTTATTGCAGAAACTCTCCCACTAGCAGTATACTTGCCTTGGATGACTCTATCGAGAAATGCTGTAGCTGGTCTGCCCAATGCCGCTTCTACAAAATTTGTACACAATCTTCCATGATAGGGACCGTCGCATAAAAATATGTCCGGTTTAGATTGAGTATTTATGCGAAGTGCTGCGTTCAGCACTCCAACAACGTTTGGTACTAATGTAGTGTATATGGGTGTTTGGTCGGTTTGCACAGCAATGAACGCCGCAGTAGATCCATATATCAAGCCTCCGATTTCCGCACCAAATGTGTTGACCAGCCGCTTCAGAGATAGGATGTTGGTAATAAGGAGAGGATCGGCACGGTCGTCAATTTCATATCGGTTCATTTCGAACCAATCACGAATCGTTCCCGCAAGAAATTGAGCAGGGCCAGATCCACCGCTGATGGTATGGTTGGTATTGAGGCATCCATACAGCACTACTCCCAAACCACTTCCCCAATTGGTGACGTACGTTGGAAATGCGTTGGCGTTGGTAACGGTATTGAATGTAGAAATTGATGCATTTACGTCAAGTGGAGTTGGAGTATCGGTGAACGTGGCAAGCACCACCCTCGTTGTAGTCGTAATGAGACTTTCTTGCGGGTTTTCATCAACCACACGATAGCCCGACAAAATTTCAAATACTACTCCACCAGGGTAGTCGCCAATTCGGCGGACGAATCTTGCTCGAACGTCAAAACCATCATTGTCAATGGCGCTTGAAAAGTTAGTCAAAACGGCAAAGATAACGAATAGGAGAAAATTCATTGTTGGATCATAAACTTTTTTCAAATGTTTACTAATACTTCCTTTTTACGAATAATAGTGAATTTTCGAATTTATATTTTCAATGCTACTCAAAACAGATACAGTTGATTTTGGTTTCTATAACTTTGCAGTTGATGAAAAGTGTGTTGAGAAGTGTAGCTTTTATAGCAAAATAAAAACTGCTCTGGAAAAATTTTCACTGTTGAAATATCGAAAGTTGGCATTGTAAGTTTAATGGTTAGCATCAGGTGATTTAAATATTTGTTTTCTTATTACAATAATAATTTTTCCGAAGCTAATTGCAAAATAGTTGGAGACGAAGATTTGCGCAGAAATATTATAGTTGAGATTTTTTACTATGCTTTAAGCTACTAATATTTCCATGCAACAGCTTAACGAAATTTTTTAAAATGTACAGGTCAGAATTTTAATCAACTAAAAAAACTTTATCTCATAATCGTCAGAAAGTAATCGGCGCGATTTTGTCGTTTGATTTTTTGTCTCGGTTAATAACTTCAATAATTAGCATACTCTCAAAAGGGCTTGAAAATGAAACAACTCGACGTAGTAATGACCTGTACCAACTAATCAAACAAAATGGGTCGACGTCCTCATTACTGCTTTCAAGCATATTTGACTTTATTCCTGACATGACATTTCATGAAATTATAATTAATACTACATTTTTTGCAATTTTTTTAAGATATCAATTTTCTTCTTTGAAGTATTAGGATCTTACTTCTCATCGAGGGAACATATTTCGTAAATGCGCGTTTACCGATGAAAAATCTCAATGAAAATGAACGTTATTGCTATTCTTTCTACTGCGACATTTGCCCTCAGCAATGAATAAAGTATTATAATAATGGAGTTAGGATTTCAACCTTTTGGAATTTAACCAGTAACGAAATCACAACTAGCTTGATTTCATCAGTCATGTACAATTTTTCCACAGAGATCCCACAAGACCTTGATTTCTTCAATCGTTTTTTATCAACAACAAAACTGTATAAATTTAAATCAAGGGTTACTACATTGACGTTCACTAAAACACAACTCAGCCAAAAACTTGAGTTGAAATCGCAAATTATAAAAAACTTTGCTTTTCAACCATGCAACTTGTCATGTTCATTCCACTTGCCGCTTTGACGCACACGTCTAACACATTCGACAATGACGGCTTTGATGTACGGGCCAGATTTTTACGCCGAATTGGCCCCTATCGGCTAAAAGTATTCAGCAGTGGATGACTGCTAATCCAACCGGTGTCACTGACAGCTCTGACCCTTGTCTGTCGAGCAGTATTGTTTCGTTGAAGCTGTTAGTTAACGCTTTGGGGCCAAAAATTGACGAGTTAGTGTATAGTACAGTTGAGGCATACATGGCACCTCTATCCGATCAGCAAAATATTGGCGAATATTTACTTCCAAGCCTTCACGGGGTGTTGAGCGATGCATTAGGAGAAGGTGGTCAGGAAATTTCAGATATATTCTCATGTTTTCAATTTAAAAAGCGTACATTTTGTGGTAGCGTTTTTGAACAACCCTTGATAACATACTGTAAGAACTTTCTCAACAACACTATCTACGAGTATCCCCCAAATCAGAGTAAAAGTTTTTTGTTAAGTGGTATGCTACCACCTGTTAAGTGGTAGCATTGGACAATTATGAGTTAATAAATTGCTAAAAATAACCACGTGAGGCTGAAGTTGAATTAGTAATGAACGGTTAATTATTAAATTACAACACTAAATTTCAACTAAAAAAAATTATAACTTAAAAACAAACTATCGAAACGAAGTGCCTTATATTTTGAGACTTAACAGGCTTCTAATTTAATTTCCAGTATATCCGAAATTGACAAAGAATTTGGTTTCGATAGATTTTGTTTGTTAATAATTGATTATTCAGATATTACCTATTTGATATTTGATAAGTTTATTATCAACTAACAGCCAGAGACGGAGCCGGCAACGGCAACCTAATGCTTAAAGTGCCAAGTCGGAGTTGCTGTTTTGGCTATAACATTTACGTGCTGTTTCGGCACGAAGCGTAGAGCCGCGCTTCCCTTGATGATATATTACTCACTAACCAAAAGTGCCTCTGAGGTGTTTATTCTTGAAAAATCCGAAACGTTAATTTATACTAACAAAATAGTGATTTTTAAGCATAGTGTGTCTTTGTAATACTCTAATTTTGAAATTCCAGAATGGTAAAAAAGGAATTTTTTAAATAAGTAGGCGGGATTGGATAACCCTCTTGACTCCTTCATTATCAATCACAATAATATCATAAGAAGAAGATTGGCAACTCATGTTATTGCTTTTACCAATAGTTGTAAATTTTGGAGTTGCAGGATCAGCGGTACTGACAATACTTGCTAATTTTTCAGTAACACCTTATGTTTGAAAGGCGAAAGTTACTAGAAATTAATTTTTTTTTGCAAATTCCTTTGAAATATTAAAATGGATTTGCATCATACAAAATGCCGTAACTGTTCCGAAATTAAGCAAGTTTACTGCAACTACTAAAAATACATGAACTTGCGTTAAACAAGATTGCATTATTTATTATTTTATTTTATTTGATGTTTTTAGTCTTGGAAATCGTAGAGTATCCCGCAAAACTGGCAATGAAATGATAATATGTCTTCACAACATTTTTGGTAAATTTAATTAATGAATAAATTAGCAATAGAGTCAATAAAATAAGGAATACAGTTTTTTAGACAACTTAAACGACAAAATATTATCCAAATTAGGTGGAAGTAAAGTGCACGTACAGCAATCTTAACAAGATTCAACTTTCATGAGAACCATGATATAGGCTTGGTAGTTGAAGATGCCTGGAATCTTGACACAAGGTCATGCAATAAATTCTGGACTGCGGTGACATGACTTCCACTTGTGACGTCGCCGGTGATTATATTGTTGAGATATGTTGCAGCTTCTGTTCCCAATGTATCAAACAAAACTTTTGAACAGATCCCCTGTGAAGAAATTGCACACGGAAATACGTCTAAATTTGGGTCGGAATTATGTTGAACTGCATCATTTAATACTGCTTGAAGGCTTAGTCCTAAGACGGTTGTGTAACTGTTTGTTGGATTTATTTGCAAATCGATGAATGCCGCAGCGCTGCCATATACCATTCCGCCCATTCCAGCACCCAATGTGTTTACCAATCGATTTAGGGATTGTATAGACGATGTGTACAAAGGGTCATTTTTGTTGGCAACCTCTGTTGCATGGTTATCTAGCCAAGTCTCAATTGTGTTAATCAGAAATAGCACAAGGTCAGGTGTATTGCTGATGATGGGGGTATTAAGGGAACCATACAAAACTCCGCCAACTCCGTCCCCCCATTTTTCAACATATGAAGACATGTTATTGGCTCCGGGAACAACGTCAAAGTAAGCAACTGATCCATCTCCGTCAATTGTTTCAGAATTTGTTACCGTTAACCATTGAAGTACTGCCAATGTGTAACCACTAGCAGTTGGCGGATTGATGGACCACAATCCTGACAATAGTTCAAAACACACAGCACCAGAGTATACGCCAATTCGCTCTGTAAATCTTGTCCAAACCGCAGCGCCGGTGTTTTTGATTGCAGCCGATTGATCTAGTAAACAAATAAGAGCAATAATGTTAAGGAGCCTCATGATATGACTACAAGTAAACTCAAACTCAATGATTTTTGAGAGAACCTTTTTTCAATGAGATGAGATGAGAACCGCAGAACTTGCATGCTTCTTCCCAGATTCACCCATTTCCCACCATTTAGGAAGCTGTTGTTGCACAGTCGAAGCTGAGCGACTCTCGTCACCATAAACTTTGTGAGCGGTTTCTGGAGGTAAAACTTCGCCGAGAAACTATTTCCGGTAAGCTCGTAGTAGTGGGGCATGGAATTGGAGTTCTTTGCAGATTTCAAATCGACGGCTCCCAGCTTCATCCGAAGTCCTTTGTTTCCTTTCCGAATTTCCTTTCCGAATTTCCTTTGTTGAGAACGGCTAGTTCGTAGGAATTTTGAAGCCACAGCCACTGCAGGTCGGCTTGAGTGAGGAAGCTTTTCATTTGCCAACACTAGTTCTGCTCGTCAGTCTCCTCTCTGAAAGAAGCTTTCCTCATGTTTTCGTAGGCGGCATGGGGTAATGACAGGGCATCTGAACTACGGAGGAGCCTGCACCATTGCTGATAGTAGAGCTTAGCTACCTCAAAATTGATTGGCGGTATTCCCGTTTCGAGGCGGACAAAATAACGTTGGGAAGAGACGGGGATCCCTAGTGCGTTCTTCAAGTACATTTGCTGCACTTTTTCCAAAGTATTGCAACGTAGTGCTCCCCGAATTTCAGCGCTGTAGAGTGTAGTAGAATGTAGAATAGATTGGAGCAGCTTCGTGATCGTTTCCAGGTGGAAGCAGCGAGGGAACTTTATGGTTGACCGCAATGCAGCTGCAGCTGCGTGCCTTTTGTTGATTGCTTGTTCTGCGTGTTTTGCAAGCTTTCCAGTTGAGCAGAACGTAACACCAAGGTAAGTGTAGTCTTTTGCAAAGTCAATTGCAGCTCCTCTCCAGTAAAGTTTCTCTAGACTTGGGAGTCTACCACACTTCGAGAAGACGACGGCCTTTGTCTTTGCTATATTGACTTCTAGCATCATGGATTTGAAGAAGTTGGAGGCAACGCTTATCTTGTTTTGGAGCGATTCATGCGAACCAGCGACTAATACTAGGTCGTCTGCATAGAGGAGATGGTGTATAATCACGTTAGCTAGTTGAGTGCCGCCAAGCTGTACTTTTTCAAAAACCTCTGATAACCCCTGTATGTAAGTTAAAAAACGCGGGGCTGGCAGACTCTCCTTGGAGTACCCCCTTACGGATAGGGAAACTTTCACTTGTACACTGGGACGTGGCAACTTGGCAGATGCCCGAGAGTTGAGTGACTGGAATATACGAATGAACTTATGCGACACTCCACATCTAATCAAGGTGTTCCAAAGCAAGCTGTGGTTGGGTGAGTCGAAAGCTTGTTTTATTTCTACAAAGCAAGTGTACAACTTCTGTTCTCGCCTGATTTGCTTCTGAATCAAGGCGTTCAAGGTAAAAATGTGGTCAGTTGTAGATTTTCTCGCTTGAAAACCGGCTTGGAATTTCGAAATTTTGTGTTGCTGTCGTATTCAGTGAGAGAGTCTATTCGTCAAGATGGAGGTGAATAACTTAGTGACCGTGTTAAGGAGAGAAATTGGTCGGTAGTTGGCAGGGTCGCTCAAACTCCCTTTTTCGTGAATGGGTACAATTATAGCTTCAGACCAGGATGAGGGCGTAGAACCACTGTCGTAGGTACTCTGGAATACGTCGCATGTTTACCAGAGTGACGGGCCTGCAAGGAGCTTTATTTGGGATTTTATCTTGCCCTGGTGCTTTCGCACTTTTCAGGTACTTGATGGTTAGGCGTAGCTCCAGTGGGTTGAATGGGGCGTATAGAATTGTGTCATGGCTGTTGCCTCCTTTGACGACTAAAAGTGCCGAGATGCTTGTAGCTTGTCTCTCGTACAGCTTCGAAAAATGCCTTTGTCATTTCTTAGATGTCACATCACAGTTTGGCTTGTGTTTTCTTGGGCAGTGAGAATTTATTTCATCCCAAAACTTGGTTGGGTGTCTTGTATTACATAAGTTCTTGACTGCGGTAATGCTCTTCCATCTTGGACTTACACAAGTCACTGTAGCAAGATAGAAGAGACAGATAATGTTGAAGTGCTATGGACTTCTTCTCAGTCTTCCGCTTCTCGATTCGTCTAAAGAGTCTCAGGGCCTTGTTTTTCTCGTACTTGGCGCTAGCACACTCTTTGTCAAACCATTTTTGAGTGACACGTGGACGCTTACCAGCAGAGCTTACAATGCCAAGTGCATGACACTTTTCGATATTGGCATCTGTTAGGTGGCATGACTGGGTGACGGTGGGTTACTTAATGACTGCACTGCGTTTTTAATAGCGTTGGCTGTGGTTGCTCGTTTTGCGGGCGACAGTGGCAAATTAATTCTTTCCTTCTGCTGGGTTTGAGTTGCCAGCTTTGAAGTACTGGCAATGGCAAGTTTGAGTATTATTGGAAGTGCCTATTGTACGAAAGGTTTAGCACCTCGAATTTGTCTGTGTAGTTGGCAATTGCAGGAGAGTACTAAAGGTAGTCTATTACGCTTGACCCACTTGTAGAGTTGATGAAAGTGAAGTCACCCGTAAGATAGCCCGGAAGCCCTCCGTTGCCAATAGCTAGGCCTTCCTCGTTTAATTTTTCAATTAGCGTTTGTCCGTTTTTGTTCATTTTGGCGTCTTGGATTGATCTGTCTATTCCGTGAAACGAAGTTTGTGTCGGAGGTTCTTGCGTTTGCGTCTCCCATTGAGATGTGATAGCGATAAGTATTAGTATAAGTATTAGTACAGCTCTTTAACGGTCAAACTCAGGTACATTATTTTATCAATATTCCCAACCACGTGTAAAACTCAATTTTCAAAAGTCAATGATTGCTAATTTTTTATCACAATTAGCTGATAATGAATTGTTCTGGAGCAATTCAAATAGTCATAGTTAGCTTCAACATACACAAGAAATTTAAGTTAATATTTACTCCATCTAAACCACAATTAACTAGTTTAGGTATACTAATTAGTGATACATTTAAATGTCATGTTAAGCAGTGTGCCGAAAAGCTTAATTGTTCCAATATTGTTCCTTTAATTGGCATGCTCAAAGTGTAAGTCAAGTCTTAATCCATGTCGCCCTGTCTATCAGTAACTTAAATAACTGGCATTCCAAACCAGTTTCTTAGCATATTTGCAATTAAATAATTATGAATTTCAATCTTGGTATTATAAGTTGTTACTTTATGTTTGTCAGCTATGGGCTAATTAGGATATTGTCAACTCTCAAGCAGTACAAGGTAATTTTAGACTGATTCGACGTTTTGTTCTGAACAGGTTTTTTCATTTTTTCTCATTTTCTCATAACTTGTAAGTAAATACAATTACAACATAAAACTTCTCACTTGAAAAAGTTCTGTGACTACAGCATTATAAAGTTCAACATACGAATTGTGGCTCAATTGTGTCAAAGAAAATAGCTTTCCCAAATTTAAAATGTAGTTAAAACTAGCCAGCAGAGCTTGTCTAAGGACTTCAGTCAATAAACTCCTTCGGTTCAGAACGTACTTCTTTAGCTAGTACCTTAAAGGAAAGCATTTGCAATGAACTGTCGAATATACGCTGTTTTGTCATCCAAATAATTCTGTTTCTCAGTGGATTTTATGCCAAAATGATTTCTCTAAACAAATTTAAATACAACTTCAAAATTAGTAATGCAGAAGAAAATCAATTCTCCTGAAAACAGGTGAAGCTGTATTGACTAATGAGCCTGTTGAGGCTTATTGTGTCATTCGGACAACGAAAACCACCTAAAATTACTACATAAAACACTGGTGGTTTGTCAAATGCGTAAATTGTCTTACGGTGACAGAATTTCATTAACAGCTTCTGAGCTGGCATGAAGTCGAAGAAGACTTCCATTTACGCATTGCAGCAAAGAGTAGATAAGCATAAAATAGGTAAGCCGAGTGGGTCTAGTGGTTAGCGACTTCTACTAACCAGCCCGAGAGCGTGGGTTCGATACACGATATGCCACAAAACGTCTTTGCTAATTGTGTTCCTCTTATGATTTTGCCTTGCCTTCGACTTTGTGCATGCCCGTGTCTTCGCAACAAGGGTATTATAATCAGAGAACGTGGAAATGAACCGATAATTCAAAAAACAACCCTCATCCGCATAAAATTTTTCCTTTCTACCATATCCTTACCCTAACACGTTGACCAGCCTCTAAACAAGTATGCCAAATTATGCTCTTAAAATTTGTTTTTTTTTATAAGTTTGCAATTTGTAAAATGGGATTTGCATCATACAAAATGCCTTAAATGTTCCGTACGCAAGAATTATGGTGCACTTGCTCTTATAATCATTTACATTTACTTGAACTGTTCTTAACTCAAAACAGAAGGTGCTAGATTTCCCAATTTTAGGCAAGTTTACTGCAAATAGAAAAAAAATGTATGTAAAACTGTAAAGTGTTCAACAGGAGTGCAATATTTATTATTAGTATTACAGTATAATTCAACTTGATTATTTCCATCCTGGAAATAGTAAACTATCCCGCGAGACTAGTAATGAAATGAGTATATGTTCTTACAACAATCTTGGTAAATTTTATTAATGAATGAATTTGCAATAGAGTGAATAGAATTAGGATTGAAAATAAGGGTTTTTTCTACAACTAAAACGACAAAATATTATCTCAATTGGGTGGAAGTAAAGTGCATGTGTAGCAATCTTAATAAGATTCAATTTTCATGACAACCTTCATGTAGGCTTGTCTGTAGTTGTAGGTCCCGTAGTTGTTGACATAAGGTCGTTCAATAAATGCACGACTGCTGTGACATGACCTCCACGTATGGCACCTCCGGTGGTTATATTGTAGAGATATGTTTTAGCTTCTGTTCCCAATGTATTTAACAAAACTTGTTCACAGATCTCCTGTGACGAAACTCCACACGCAAATATGTCTAAATTTGAACCCAAATCTTCTCCAAGTGCATCATGCAATACTCCTTGAAGGCTTTGTCCTAAGATAGTTGATGGTGATGATATTTGATTGATTTGTGTAGCCATGAGCGTCG
>VYYI01004118.1:0-10897 GCA_021029175.1 Bilobella aurantiaca
ATCTTCAGAATGGTTAATGGTACAGAAGGTAAATTATCATGTCATGTAATCCCTTATTATTAGGCAGCTCATGACCTAACATTATTTTTTAGATCCAAAGCCTTCCTCACAGACCACCAAAAGCGAGGCATTATTAATTTTAATAAAGAAACTTTTAGGCCCTACTCCTGATTATTTCAATTACATCCAGGTGCAAGTGGGAATGTAAAAACGTTTTTGCCTATTCCGTACTCTGATGTGTCAATCAACTATTATTAACTTTCGGTGAAGTAGCTCAATTATCCCAGGACTTCCATCCAATCGCGTGCAGTCCCAAAATCTTTTTCCCATGGCTCTCCTACTGCAACTAACAAAAGCATCGGCTTGATTGGAAACGTCGCAAGTCGTCCTTGCCTCAGCGTTGTAATATCGCCAAGCGCAAGGATTTATGGCCGACGCTGAAAGAGCGTCAGTGCAGGAACGTTGCCATCCAGCGAAAGTAACAAAGAGAGTTAATCGAATAAAACGTTACGGAAGGTAACGGGAACGAGTACCACACGACGAGCACGTAATAGTTCTCGAGAGAATTGCTCAGGAAATTGCAGTGTAGATATAATTTTAATTACTTGGATCACCGTCAAGAATTACATAGGAATTACTGACCATGGGTTAACTGCCTCTTGTGCCATCGACCTACGTCCTTCCAGGAAGTGAAACGCCTTTCTCAGAACAAGGTCTAGGCTTCGCAAACAAAAGTGAAAGTGTGCTCAACGAAATTTTGGTAAGTACCAGGAAGCATCAAGCGATTATTCTATTCCCTTGATCTCTTTACAGCCTTTCTACATGAAATGGAGAAAGTCCCAGGGAAAGTAAACAAAAAAGCTCCCGCCCAGCGCCATTACAGCCAGTTCTCCCACCACCACCATGATGTCATTAGAATACTGTAAATGAAACGTATCCAAAACATGCCCTTGACATTTTAGGGTAATTAATACATTTGCATTCATTACATTACCCGATCTTCACCAGAGCCTCCAGAGCAACTTCCTCTCAGCCTAATGAATTTTTAAGGAGCCGGAAAGCATGCCTAAAGAACTGAAACCCGCATCATGCCTTTTTCAATCTAATCTACACTGCCGAAGCTTTCACTTTTCAGTAATACGGGATCTGGTCTTTTACGAGGATTATTTTATTTCCCTTTTACGTGCGGAATGGCTCTAGGGCGGAGACGACGAATACAACCTGAGTCACTTACAAAGGAAAACAGAGAAAGTACGCTGAGAAAGTAAAATCATGGTTTTCCCCCGCAAAGACAATATGCTCAACTTTCACTCTAACCCCACCGTGAAACACCCCGAAGGAAATTCTAATACAAAGTAACAGTTTCCAAGTTCAATGGGAATAATTTCCCAGGAAAAACCCATCTGCCGCTTATTAAAAAAAGACTCCAAGAAATCCTTGAAATTAACTAAAAACAAAAGAAATTAATTCAAGTAGGTATAATTTAATAAGAGGCTATTGAAAATACTGCTGACAATGAGGAAATTGAGGGGTAAATGATTAAGAAAGGAGTAATTGCCTGACAGGCTGAAAAGCAATTACATAAATGGTGACAAAATGTAACCAGGTCATAAATCTAAGGGGCATTTCTACCCTTCATTCCCCCTTGAGTCCTCCTTCCAGCCCGATAGCTTTCATCTCCTATTTTCCCTGGGCAGAAGCATTTTCCTTCACTAAATGACTAGCATGTATTTTGAATGAAATCCTTTGTAAATGACCCTACTGTACGAACACTGCCTCAACAATGGAGGAAATATTACTTGACTTTGGTCCTACTGTTCCAAAACCACTCGGTTCCACTTTCAAACAATTCAATACATTGCCGGATCAATTGTTCCTTTTTTCCGAACCCTACGCTTCGTTCTTAAACGCTCGAAGACCTAAAAGCAAGTAGCATGTGCTCGTCCTTTGACGGAAAATTGTGTAACAGGAACAAATGCTAAGGATATGTTCTATCCCCCCTTTCCTAGGAACGTATTGTTGAAGGTTGTAATATGCTTTTTCCAAGCTTTGTCAAGATCTTCCTCCCTCACTTAATGTGACAGAGATCAATTAGAACTAATTACTTGGTTAACATGTTCTATGCAGCATCCCAGCCATCATATAACATTTCGAAACAATGCCCTCTATGAATTGTTGAAATGATGCAAAATAAATTAAATTTACAATCTTTTGTTCCTAAAAACACCATTGGCAGGAATTTTCGTTTATGCTAACACTATATTCAATTTCAGAGTAGGCTATTCATTGCAGAGTGTTAGATGTAAGTTGTCTGATACTAAATATCGAATTTGGATTTAACCCTGCAGCCCAAAGGCTTTCTTTCTGAGTCGCTTAAATGGGCTTAAGAATTTCGGGTTTAAAATCTTTTACGAGCACTTGTTGTTGACTTAACCATGCGTTAAGTTTACTTGGGAAAACGATAATCTAACTACACTTTTTAGTTTTACGAGCTACATTTCTGGCCCTAGACGACTCAATTTCAGCGTCACAGTCACATCAGCACGTCAATGCAAGTTCATGGAGTAAAAAAAGGAAATACAACGGTTTACAGTAACGTGACATGTAAGTTTGAAACTGTCAACTTTTAAATCTGTACGTTTCCACTGTAGGACATTTAATATTGAAACATGTAATTTCTTTTTTAATTTAACACTTTTAAAATGGTCAAACGCACTTTTACACTTGACCGTCAAGGATTTTCTTGATAATTATATTAACTGTAGATGCTTACGCATCCATATCAAGCGAAACTTTGTAAAAATGTTTATAACTTCCGCTCTATTCGTAAATAAATTAGAGCTGACTTCGACTAAAAAGTGTCAGTGAGTCAAGCCATTTTAAGAAAAGTGAGTCAAGTCGTGCTCAAATGAAAGTCAGCTTCTTGCTGAAATCTGCTTTTGAACTGTAATAGCTGTTTGCCGTCTTTCATGTCAGCAAAGGATTGCTGGACGCTGCAAAAAGCTTTGTTTGAAATCATATCGCACCAACNTGCTCAAATGAAAGTCAGCTTCTTGCTGAAATCTGCTTTTGAACTGTAATAGCTGTTTGCCGTCTTTCATGTCAGCAAAGGATTGCTGGACGCTGCAAAAAGCTTTGTTTGAAATCATATCGCACCAACCCGTGATAAGATTACATATTTAACTATTTAACTTGGAGAAATTCAAATGCTTTAAATAACGACACGCACAAATCAAAGCACGCCATGACTAATAATGATTTGCTTTGCGACAGAACTGTGATCTTGAGATGAAGGAAGCATTGGCATCTTTAGGTCGTACACAATTACACATCGGAAATTGCGTGGATGATGAAACGACTTGTTTTCGACTTTCGGTTTAGTTGTTTCAGTAACCTTGAAACAATGATCAACAAGCAGCGCACAACTTAAAACAACGCATTGTAATGTATTACATTACAATTGCATTGAATTGTAATAATTACATTGTAATAATTAGAATTATTCTAATATATAACATTGCAATGTAAGGAAAGGGGACACCATGTAAGAATTAAACAAAATTTTCAATAAAGTTGAAAACTTCAGCGTTTTAGTGAGGTGTTGCTTTCCTAATTTGTGTACCGGCGCAATGAAAACAGGACCGGAAGAGATTTCAGCGTTTGGCAAATACAGTGAGTCACCCTTATACGACCACTCATTTTGGCATACTTCGAATGATGCCAATTCTTCCGCAACGTGGAACACGAGAAGTCTTCACCGTAAGACCGCTGCATCATGTTTCATGTAGTCAAGTAAAAATCGCTTTAAATATGTAATGTTTTTTTTTTCAAAGACAGCTTCACATCAAGAAAGCAAAAGGTAAAGGTAATCAATAACTGGAAACCAATGAATGGAGAATGAATAAAATTCTTTCGCAAAATGTTTGTAAATATCTAATAACCTTGCATTATGGCGCACAGCTCAGAATTCTTTCATAAACTTTTAGACTGCATTCCTACCAAGAGAAATCGAAAGCTATAGATGTACATATTTCAAATACCGATTAGCACTATCTTAAAAATATTTACAGCAATAACAACACCCTCAAGATTATTTCCTTGAACATTAAAGTTGACATAAGGTCGGTCGCCGCGCCGCACCAGTATGTAAATTAATTTGATACGAAAATCCACCATCGTTCAGAACTTATCTAACTTCCCGGAGGTAAAAATGTGCCTAAATTCGTAAATGCTAAGGTTTAATTAAGTAAGGAAATTATGAAATTAAATTGTTGGCTTACCGTAAGTGTAGGGAGATGTGAGTAGGAAGATGAGTGGAAGTGCCGGGAAGTTGAAGGACGCGGAGCGGAACTTCCGGAATGGTAACATTGTCCGTCCGGGGTGACAACCGATGACAGTGGAAACTGAGTGCCTGCTAATGAAGTTTCCGTTTAAAATAATATTTCAAAATAACAATTGTAGATGTACTACAATTTAAAAAAAGAAAAGGCAGGACGCAGGAGAGAGGAATTTGTGAGAGGATGCGACGCTTGCAGAAGCTAGAGACAGAATGGACTGAGAAACTCTCCAGTGAGAGCCCTTGTGCCTTCCTTACTTTTCTCCACCAATCACAATCGACTCTTGCGCTTTTATTTACTCCCTATTTCTACAACAAAATTCTAATTCAACTAAAAACGTTTTCTTTAACTTATCAGCATCACATCTATTTGAATGCTATTCTCCCGTCTATCCTTGAATAAATGAAAAACAATCGCTAGCGTTTAGACAGGCTTTAGTTTAAAAAAATTAATAGAAAGAAAAATGCATCTACCTTTAAGAATTTGTTCGGAATTGTTTTTCAATCTGATCTTCGGTAGTTTCACATGCGTTAATTTACTTGGACGTAATTGGTCCAATTTTTAATATATTGGAGATGACAACTGTTGGATTCTAATCTGTATTCAACGTAGTAACTGATCCGTAGTTGCGTTATACTGTATTTTGTGCGGAGGGTCAATGACCTTTGTATTTCGCTGATTGATTGGAGAACAGGTGAAGTTCGTTGCTACTTTGCCTAAGATTTCAAAGCTGAAAGTGAGTAGCTAAGAGCTCAGCGTATAGCGCACAAATGATTCGGAAAGGGAAGTGCTGTTTTGGGTTAACGATTTTTTTTTACTGGATCCACTTGTAGTACCCCGAGGGCTTCTATGACATACAGGATAAAATTATATAACATCTACGCCCTTATGTTGCCATCAATTCAAATTACAACAAAATCTTTATATTTGTGGTCAAAACTAAACGGAATTACGTGTCTTATAATTAACAAATTACTAATTAAAATTTACCTGTGACACCTCACTTTTAGACAATAATATAATAAATTATGCCTGAATAATCTTGTGGGGTTGCTTCGCTTCTGTGTAATTCGCTGTATCGCTTCGGTACACAACGGTATTTTTTTTTCAATAATAAGTTCAGCATAAAATTTTAGTTAATTAGCAACATGGTAAGTAATATTTTTTTCTTGTGAAATTACATTTTATAAATAAGCGCTACATGTTTTGATTTGCACGTAATTAAGGACTTAACTTTAATCCAGGTAACATTGAGACAATATTGGAAACGATAGACTAACGCTGGCATTCCATACATATACGATTCTGGAAAATCGTGAAATGCATAACCAATGGTTAGCACCGAGCTTCAACCCTCGTAAATGCTGGTTAATTCTAATTTAGTTGAAAATGAGATAAAAATTAAGAGGGGAAATACAGTTTGACTCTTTTGACGCTCATTGTGTCAGCCATATTGCAAGCTTCCAACCCTTACTAAAAGTATTGTTACAAATTATATGAGCTAAATGATTCAACTAGTTGTTATTAACAAGGTCACTAGTGCCATCAACATAGTAGTTACTGCTATCGTCAAATTCCGAGCTCGTGGCACGCGGAGCGCTGGTGTCAACATATAACAAAGCATAATTTTCAATGTCGATATCGTTAAGGTCAACAGTGGACTCGTTGTTGTTGTGTTTGCCCAAGTGCTCATTCTGCTCGTCTTTGATTAGGGATTTTAGTAAAGAAGTCGTGGGCGATAGCAGGGTTTCACTGCTCGCTGGAACAGTATCTGTTCGCAACGGCTGATCAAATAGCACGAGCGCCTCCTTGGTTGGATGTTCATTTCTGTTTGAATTCATGTTGACCTTTGACCCTGGACTTGACAATGGCTGTGGGACTCCCTTGCTCGGGGACTTGGGGCCCTTGCTGCTTGCTCCAAATATTTTGCTCAAGAAACCTCCGCTTTGCTTCTTGTCCGGCTTCCGCCGCGGTGGCAGTGGAGGAGGTGGTTCGGTTCCAACGCTTCCGCCCATTTTCGGTGGCCGCGGTGGGGCCAGAAACGACTCCATTTCATCGGATCCAGTCTCAAGTTCGAAGTCTATTGGATTTCTCATCGCTAGCATAAAGCTAGAGTACGTCGATTCAAGGTCACCGTTGCTGGCGACCCCACCGCTCTCGGGTAACGCCATCATCATGTCCAACTCCATGTCCCCAGTTTCGAGGCCCAGAGTATTTTCATCGTCTCCTAATCCATTTCCCAGCAAAGTATTAAAATCTAGATCTAGGCTTTTGCTAAAGCCCCCACTAACGACGTCGTTCAATTCCTTGTACAACGAGTCCTCTGCGCCCTCTGCCACAAGTAAGTCCTCCAGCACCAGCGATTTTGTAATTTTCTTCGGTGGCTCTGAAATTGCGCTGTCATGACTTTGGATCATCGAAGCGCTGTTCGTCATTGACTCGCTTATGTTGCATTTGGTGAAGGAAGCCAGGTTCCAAAGCCGCTTCCTTCCGGAACAGAGTGGAATATATTCAAAGGGACGGGGGACTGACGTAGTGCCCTTGGAAGGGCAGCGCAACTGGAGATATACCCGAACTGGATTGGCAATCTGATTTTTTTAAATATAGCGTTCAATTGTATTTATTAATTGAGAATGTTTAGAAAAAATAAAACTTTTTCCATCATACCTCCAAGTCTCTATACTGTGGAGTGCGGAAACTGATTGCAAATTGTTTCCAGACGTCGACGGAAGGTTGGAAATTTCCGAATGATTCCCAAACGATGTGTCCATCTGCTGCTTCTTCGTAAAATCTTACTTCTATGTCATCTTTGAAACAAATTGAGTAAATTAGTAGAAAGTACTGCTTAATGGACTATAAAGAATAATTTGAAGTTGAAATTACCTTTAGAGATCTTGTCGCAAAGCAGAATGATTTCCTTGTTTCCAATTACTGGGCTTGTACAATCGCTCAACTTTACCACCGTAAGATCATTCACAGATTCTTAAAGGAACAGAATTTTCTTAGCGTAAATAACATTATTTCAGTTTCAGGTAAGTCATATTGAAACTTACTTTTGTCGTAAATTGGATCAGACACAACAGCTTTTACCGGTACTTTGAAGTCTCCAGGTTCAGGGCCTTCCAAAAATACTTGAAAGCATAGGCGCAAGGAATTCAAATCAATTCCTGATCCAGAATTTTGTATGGCATGATCGAATCCAGCTGAAATAGTCCAAAAATAAATGCCAATTAATTGTAATGCTCCGGTTGCGTTTGATTATAATTTAATTTTTAAATGTTAGTTTTCCCTCAATGCATTTTCAAAATTAACAATTTTCAAATGCAAGTGAGCGAATACAAAATTAAAGCTGCCTATTTTTAGTGGGTTATAAAATAATTTTGAAACAGACAACCGTATGTCCTCACTAGCTGCATTCTTTTAAAACTGAATGTATTGAATTTTCTTCGTAAAATAATGTCTAAAAGTGCATTATTACTTCTAAAAGGATCGACTCGGATTTCCTTTCGAATTTTCAGCGAGTCTTCTATGTCTTTCTTCTTGACGCATTGAATCCCCAAATTCGGAAATTCACAGGTCATGTCATCTGAAGCTGAAAAAAATAATATTAAACATTTTAGAAACTTATGTACTCGCAATCGGTTAAACTATACCAATTTCCATTGTACAGACGCCTTTCTTGCAAAATCCATCTTTTCCAACCAAATTGTGTGGATGCGGCCTGTATGGCGGTTCTACCGTAACGCAAGACACAACCACAACGGCACGACCATGATACCCCACGATCTAGTGTGTGATGAATTAGTACCGTGCTCGTTTGAAATCGTATTTTGCTAAACAATAATTACCTGAATTTTAGGAAATGTTTTCTTGTCATTGGTTGATTTTAGGCCTGTAAGTGCCCCTGTAGACCTCCCTTCGCATTCATAACGAAATCGAAGGGACTTTGGAGATGGCTGTTCCAAAATCTGCACGAATATTGTGCGATCTAAAATCGATAAATTATTTTAAAATAAATTCGACTTGCGTTGAATTTTCAGCAGTTTTGTTACCTTGCTGTTTCTCTTCCATTTTGAAATCTCGAGTAGAAGCCAAACTAGACCATGAAATGTTTGTAGCTAGTAAATATAATCTTAACTACTGCTGAACCAATGCAGTTTCAAATTCAATATAAATAACTCACAACCAAGCACTGTAAAGCACGTGTTATATGAATACTATCAATACTTTATTACTTATATAACCTTTGCCCTTTCCAGCCACCATTTCACAACTTTTCGGTTACTACGTAGAAAAAAAAGCTGTAAATACAAGTCTCTGTCTAGATCGCTTTTACGGCGACGCTAGAGACTTTTGGCTCATGTTCAGAATGACGCATTCGATTTTCTCGGGATTCGGATATTTCAAGCTCGACATCTTCCATTTGCTTTCTCTTTCCTGTAGTAAGTTGAAGCATATGCATAACCTCGCCAACTTTCGGCAAAACGGAGTTTTTTAAACGCCACATTGCAATTTCTGCTAGTTCAAAAAAAAGTGCAAACACACGTTAAAATGTTTTTTCTAGAAGTTGAAATTTAATAAGCGTCTTTGCCTTCAATGGCATGCTAAGTCCTGTGAAGGAAGGCATGACCCAGTATGGCTTTAGCATTAAACTCATTTATAACATTGCTCTAGAATTAATTTCGTAAAGATTCTTTAGAATCATTAATTTGCATTTCCGTTTCAGTACTTTTGAAATTTAGAAAAGTAAGCACCAGTTATGCTTCAATTTATCGATTTTCAAATCTTTTTGAAAATCAGATATCACACTTTGCCAACTGTATTTAGATACAGCCAAACTAGCCGATCCTACGACAGGAGAATTTTACTTTCACTTCTCGAGATCTGCCTTAATAACGCGTGGACCCATCGATGCCTCTAATGTTTTTGATTTGAAGATGCTGCTCTTTAAATGTCTTAAGACAGAGGAGTACCAATGTGACATTTTATGTTATGTCCACAAGTGTCTGTTTGATTATTTGAATTTATCCCCTTAATTTTTATCTTATTTGTTAGTTTATTGTACTAATGGATGTCAGCTTAATCATATCTTCTGACGATAAATAAAAAGCCGCTTCTTTGAAGGAAGTGCTTATAAATGCTTCGTTATTTTGAAAAAAAGAGAAAGTAGCCAGTGAAAGTGGCATTAGATTTCCCTCTTCGCAAAACAGAACACTAGAAATTATAATTACTAGTTATTATTTATTAGCAATTATTAGTCCTCATTGCATCACGCTATTTAGTTTTAATCAAAAATTGAAATAGTTTTTACGTATTCGTATCAAAATGGTTGAAAGTAATTTTTGTTGTGAGAAAAATAATTATTCTCACCACAAACTAGTTGGATGCATTCAGGCTTCAAAGACGGCTTGTTGCCTCGATGTTATCGACTACGATGTTAATGTATTCAGTCAGGAATTAGTTCCCATTTACGGTTGCAAAAATTTTAGTTCGATATTTAATTCGAAATTCGAAATCTACGAAGACGCTCACCACGATGTGGATTTTGACTTGGACTATTCAAAGCTAAACTTTCCAAATGAGATTTGGAACATTAGGGAGCTTTGGGAAATTGGGATCAAAAGTGCTGCTGTGATTCCGCTAGTTCTGGTAGCCATTTTAGGGAACTTAATGGTAATCAAAATAATTTTAACGACGAAGGCAATGCGGAAGAATCCAGTGAACTTGTTCATTCTCAACATGTCAACCGCTGACCTCCTCTGTGCTCTCCTCTTTCCTTGGATTTTCCTAATTTCAGACTTCTACCAAAAATTCGTTCTAGGACCATTCATTTGTAAATGTGAGGGCTTTGTTCTAGGTAAATCATAATCATTTTCAATATTTTACCATTTTAAAAACTGAAAGACTACTCAATTCATGGATATTCGAAACAGTGACTCTGATGCTTGCAAGCGTCTTTACTCTCACTGTCATCAGTTTTGACAGACTCATAGCAATTGTTCTACCTTTTAACCTCCGGATGAAACCAAAATCAGCCAGATGGATAATTATTGCCATTTGGATCTTTGCTTGTGGGATTTCATCCCCATTAATTATTTACAGAACGTACAAGGTAAACATTCGGTTGTATTACGTTTATGAAAACTATGAAAAAATGCCATATTTGATAAAAATTTACATACTCAAGGAACGGCAATGGAAGGACTATCACGAAGCGTGGTGTACGGAAGACATTAAGAAATTGAAGGACTACTGGCTCGTGCTGGTTGTCCTGCTAGTATGGGTTCCATTGATAATTCTTACCGTCTGCTACACCGCAATTATCGTCAAGGTAAGTGATTTTGTCCTTGTGTGAAAGTGCTCGAGCAGCGATAAGTAGCCATTTTAATTTAAATCTAGTTGGATACGCTGGAGAAGCGTCAGCACAATCAGCCCATTAGCCAAATCAAACACAAGTCCAAAGTAATACGAATGCTCTTCCTGGTCATCCTCGTGTTTTCAACCTGCTGGATCCCTTTTACCGTTACCATTTTTATCAGGAACAATTTTAATAACCGAAC
>VYYI01004119.1:0-10897 GCA_021029175.1 Bilobella aurantiaca
CAAAGTAGGGCTACTGCTGACACTGTTGGTAGGTTCGTGGTAAATAAGCATTATCTTTCCCTCCTTTGTCTGTCCGGGCAGAAAGATCATTTGTTGGGTAAAATTCTATTATTCCATTAAGCTAATCTCCATCGTCTGTCAAGTGAGGCAGTTCTCACAAAATAAGTGATTACTCACTCTTCTCCAATTTCTTTTCTTCTCTGTCACAAAATTAAAAGTTGTATTTATTCAACCTAATAAATCTCATTATTGGTCCTTTAAAAAAAGACACCAGTCCCATTATTCCAAGATCACTGATCACTCATTCCATTCATTACGATTTACATGATAAGCATAAGGACCAGGAATTAAGGAACACACGCCGCGGCAGGCGGCATACGCCAATTCTCATTCATTCTGTGATCCTTCAATTGAGATATGCACAGTCAATATGCGGAAAAGGCTGCAAATGAATGAGGGAACTATTTTCCAAGCGTACATCTTTTAAGGCTACGCCTTAAACCAACATTAAAATTTTCAACTTAAATGATTACATAACTACAACGAGCCAAACACCCAAGTGAATCGAATTTCAGGATACAAATATTGGAAGAGCTAAAGCAAACAGTTTTTCAAATCTGCTCAATACTTTTTTATGACTCAATGGCGACATTATACTCTCTAGAAACAAATATGCGCCGTTTTTCCCCAAGCGGCTTTCTTATTTTGACTAATTTGAGTCAATTCATGAGGACTGAATGAATTGCCTACTAACATGTGCCATCTTTTTTGCAAAAGTGATTTACGAGCTATTTTCTACTAAATGGATAAGATGTAAAAATAAATCAAAAAGAAAATAAAGAGTTGTAAAGCAGACGTCTATTCTTAAACAACATCTTCAACCTCTGCCATTGGGAACCGTTCATCTTCATTCAGAAGAAAAACATTTATGGCACTTTTTTTTTAAATAATTGTGTTCGAAATTGGCAGGGGCTCTGCCAATTTGCACAAAAAAAACATCCATCTTTTGAAGTTCCGACTGCAAGAACGCTTTTGAAAGACCTGCATTTGATATTCGAGTCCATAAAAGACGTGAATTGAATAACGAGGAGGAATCATAAACAGTGAAAGACTTCAATGGGAGTTCAGTTCATGCTCAGAATGCGTCACAGTGATTTGAAAACGCCGCGGCGGCTTCTCCTTTGCCCAACTTTCTTCTTCTGTAATATCGTCCTCTTAAAAAAACTTCATCAGATTATTTCCGCCGCTGCAGAAGCCAGAGAGCCGTGGAGATTCTATTGACATCACGCCCTCAGAATTCTTGGAAGCGTTTAAGATCTAAAGATCTCCTTTCCCAACTGCAGGCAGATTGATAAAGAAATTGTCTTTGTGCTGCAAATGCACGGTCCAGGTTTCGTGCCACTTTCTTTGTCATCAGGCATGCAACTGGATTAGTCACTTCCAGAAATGAATCTCAAGCGTAACGGTGTGGGCTGACGAAGATCTTTCCCACAATTAACATGACCTGTTCTAAGACTCCTGCTAAAATTATTCCTTAATGTGTCACCCGCAGCTTCGTGTATTTTTCTCCCCATGGCCTCGCATTATTTAGTTTTAGGAGCCAGAATGATCATTTTACCCTAACCATTCACGTTTGCTCGATTAAATTATAACGATGACAATTTTGTGCAAGAAAATATCAAGTAGCGTAGGGTTCGAGCCGTTAAAAAATTTTAATTGCACTAGCAGAATGGACATTCTACGAAACAACGGTTAATTTTTCGTTTCCCAATAACATGCGGTAAGTGGGCTTTTGAGACAAGTCGCTTTAGAGCGAAAAATTTCAAAGGCACGTGCTACCGTGGGTTCTTTGAGGGGGCCCTTCTACAGCTCCGGATTTTCTTAGCCGTTAGGGGGTGAATTTTCGGAGCTAACGGGGATGAGGGTTGAAGGAGAAAGTCTCCCTTTGAAATTACAAAGGGACTTGACTTTTGAGTGTAAAAATCATCAGTTAGAAGCACGTACCTAAAAAAAGTTAAAAAAAAGCATCCACTTGCCCTGCCGCCGCTGCTTTTCTACAAAAAGCCCGGAGACACCTGCTTCAGAAGAGCTGAAGAAAGGGATGAAATACGTTTGAGAGGGATGAAGTACGTTTCGCATCTAACGAAGGCAAGCGAACGACGACGCTTCGCTTCTGTCTTATTTGAAACTAAGCCCTGCAGGACTGGGAGCCCTTGCTCAATTAACTGTAACATCTTGTCTTGTGGTATCCTTAAGGGATGACTTCCAGAAAAAAAACGGACCAGACCTAGGCCATTACTCTACTCCTCCACTATACAGATGGCAAGTACACACTCAAGGGCTCTTTTCAGAGTCCTTCGCAAGGTGTTTCGCATTTCTAAATAGTCAAACGGACTCTAGTTCTTGCTACTTCACAAGTCAAGAGACAAAAAAAAGTTTGAATTGGAATGGATGTAAATTCTAAGACATATAATTCGACTTCATCCCCCTTTAAAATTACAACGGCAGATGCAAGCGACGTGGAACTGGTTCGCATAATTATATTTCTCATCAATCCAGTACCTACCTAAGGTTTTATAATACCCTGAATTTCATCTGTCAGGAATCGAATCAACAAGTACTTTCTTGGTAGAGCCCTGCGCCGCACGTGCCGTCAATAAAAATATCAAAGTTGGCCTCCCTTAAGTCTCTCCAAGTCCAGTCAACGTCTTATCTTGCCTAATAAACACCTTCTGGTGTTTTAAGTCAACAGTATGAGTCTCTGTACCTTGCAAAGTGAGAGGGCCCTTTATTGTAATAATTTTCATCTTAACAGATGCCTTTCCATCTTTTGTTTTCTTCTCTAAGAATTCGACTTCCTTGTTAAAAATTACATGGAATTTGAGCTGAGAATCGCTAATTGCGTGTTGATTAGGGCAATCTTCGGAAGCGATCTCGCACTTACGTGTTCTATTATCATTAATGTCCCAAGAGCATCATTTCGAAAACAAGGCGAGTGCTCATTGTTCATCAAGTCCACTTTCTCAAAGTCATTGTCAATGTAAAAATCAAAACCTCAGAAACCGCAGAAGATCCTTGAGATCAAACAGGTGTGGGAAAAATTATCTTAGGAAAAAATTACTTTAGTAATGGTAGAAACGCGGTGCTCTTTTGGCCGTCTAATTGAACCTAATGGACACCACGAGCTAAAGTTGTTCAAATTTTTTAAGGGTGATTCTCATAATCATCTCGGAAAAGAATATCAGAAAAGCGAGATTTGTTGCGGGTCATTGACCAAGACGAACAATTTTTTAAGCATTTTTGCTTTAACTTCAAAGGCTGTGGTCAATAGTAAAAGTCTGTCAAATAGTCTCATTCAAACTAGTAATTTTTGGGTGCTGTATTCTAATGCGGAAATCAAATTAATACGCTATACTTGAAAATTTGTCTTCCAATTATTTACCTTGAAAAATGTTTAAATTTAAGACACTTACCTTTCGGTATGGAATGGGATACGACCTCCTTCTCCCAAGAGCCATAAGTTGTCTTTAGAAAATGTGTCATCTTTTGGTTGGTTCCTGGCGTCCAAGGGGAAGGAGGCACCTGAGCTGGAATATCTGTAATTAAATTAGTAATTAAAATAATTTAATTCATTTAAAGAACATAATTACAATTACAATGATTAATTAATTAAATTAATGGAAATTTAATTATGTAATTTCACTTTAGTAAACGAAGTATGCTTATTCCAGAGAATTTTGTATAAAGTAATTACATCAAAAACAGTTAATTTACAATGTAAAATCGGTTTTATTATTGAATTTCTAAAAGCTAATAAAAAAAAATCTGCTGACATTATTCCACCACTAAAAACCTTACAAAGGAATTGCCCATATGAATTGTGATTGCCCTTAACTAATTTTAACCGAGTGCCTTGATTCTGATACATTACGTTCACTTGCATTACTAAAAAGTTGTAGAAAAAATATGATATGAAAAATAAAGCATGATTATCATTTTACAATGACAAAAAAATCTTCTTCTTTTTTTGAGTATTCGAAATGGCCTTGCCTGACAATCATAAAAGCATGGAAAGACTAGAGTAAAAGTATGATGCGATTTTAGAAATTTTTCTGTTCAGGCAGATCCACTAAACCAAAAGTTAACACTTTTATTAGCTTTAAGATGAATTTGTCGAAGATTTTTTTAAACCCAAAAATACACTCATAGATGACAAGCCGAGAGGCTCTCTCGTATTGAAAATAATACTTGCACTTCCAAATAGAAGATTGTGTCTCCTGCTAAAATAAACAGCTTCAAACTAAAGTGGGCCCCCTCCCAAAAGTAAACTCATTATTCCATTCAAAATCACGTCTCCAAAAACCATTTATAAACTTCCAAAACGACAAAATCTAAAAAGTTAATCTCCTCAAAGAAAACAAAGCCGAAAGCGATTAGTCCCTCAGCTCTTTACTTTACTATATTTTAAAAAAAACCTTAAAATTATAAAAGCACTATTGATATTTTCTCTCAATTCTGACGAACACTGTAAAATGCCAGGAACAAATAAGGACTCATTTCTCTTGTTTATCTGTATTAATAACTTTGTAGCATTCTTTGCTTCTATTCCATTAAAAATCGATTCATTTTTAAGTTCTTTGTTATTTCTAAAAGTTTAAATCTTTTGTAACTATGTCTTTTTGACGAGGAAAAAGGACTTGCACTTTTCATTTTCTACCTGTTTTCCCAATTTCATTTACCGCCTAGAGAGACACCGACTTTACAAGCGAAGTGGCCATTATTAAGAGAAAGAGCGGCTTTATTTGAAAAAGACAAAAGGTAGGGATAGAGCACGCCAAGTTTTTGAGCCCTAAGTTCAAAGCGTTTTAAGCTCCGTAATATTTTCTTAGAATGTTATTAATTACATTTAAGTGAGAAATGAAGTTGGGACTTAAGGGAGGGTGAAAAGAATAATGAGTAAGTGGGAATGGGGAAAGTGAAATGCTTAAGCAGATGCAGCCCAGGCTCGTTCAAGTCTCTCTTCAAGAATCTTAAGGGATCTAAAAATATACTGCGTCTGTTGCTCCCACAGGTTTGACCTTTTCCAGGGAACACGAGCGCCTGGTGACCATATGATCTTTTCAACAGAAGCCCTAAGCCACTTTGGCCGCAAATGAAGGCAGGTAGGGATCTGAAGGGCAAGTGGCCCTGCCCAGGCCCAGTCAGTCAATCGAAGCAGCAAAGGCATCAGGAAGAAATTACAGTCCACAGCTGACACGCCAGAGAGCAGGAGCCCATTCCAGCCTAATCTGAGATGGGTACTTGAATAATGCCCTTAATTTCATCTTCCAGGAAAACAGCATCTTGCATCCATGCCAAAGTAATTGTATGGATAAGACAAGGAGGCCTCACAATAAATGACCCAGAACAGCCAAAATCTACTCGTTTTACTCTCCTCTACTCCAATTTTAATTATTCTAAAACACAATCCCAATTTTTATATTAGTAAAGTACTTGACCTTTAATCTTCGTCGGTTCTATTCAATTTCTGAACGCTAATTCTAAGACCACTCATTTTTGCAAACAAATTTCCAAATTATTCGCAGAAAATGTCCCCAATACAATACAAGATACAAATACAGTTCTGAATTTGATGAAATGCGTGACAGATGAATCTCATAGAGCTAAAACAATGTGTGTATACGTGAATGAATCACGGAATGCGTGCATAGTGACAAGATACATCCGGCGAATTTTTTTTTCAAATCACAGGGTCCGGGGTCCCTGCACAAAGGATCACGAATGGTTCAATCTTTGGAAAGGGAAATTTAGCAAAGTGCAATCACTCCCCATCCCGAATATGAAAAAAAATCTCCAGATTTGGCATTTTCGTTTTTACGGACAAACGCTAGTACAATGCCTCAGAGATGAAAAAAAACTCCATCTTGGATGGGACAGAAGACAGTGAATCTTCATTCATTCCCGGTCTCCCTCAATGTTTTTCTACCAGCATCCAGCATCCCTCAAGCTGAGGCAGGCATCTTTTCATTCATTCACACATTGGGAGCGGAGCTGGAGCAGGGACTAATAACAGATTTTTGGGGTAGGACGCTCCGTCTTGATGACAAGATGGGGAATGGGGGAGACGTTGAAGAAAGCAAAAAAAAACGTTAAAAGTCCATATGTGCTGCCTGATTCTGGAAATACAAGAAGGCCAATAAGACCATACGACCATCCAACGGCTGTATCAACATCAATCCTTGCCAAAATATATAAGGCAAACGCTTTTCTTTACAACTAATCCAACACCTCCAGTCATAATCCTAGAGTTAAAAACTTCCAGTATATCTAGGCAAATAACTTGAATAACTGTAACATGATTCCAGCAAAATTTTCCAAAATTTCCCAAAATTTCAAGCAAAGAAAATGAAAAGCAAAAATACTGTAGAATAACACTTGACAAAATATTATTACATGTAAACATTATTATGCTTTCTCTATGACTGATTTTAAGAAAGAAGCAAAATGCCAAGAGAAAATTAAAGAAACACAGAATTTGATTAAAAGAATACTAATACTTATGATTTTTTTTCAAGTACTGAATAGTATTTAGTAGTTTTATAAGACATTTGCCTGTTTGAAATTTATAATACTATTAATTCTAAAACTATCAACAACTAAAATAATACTGCTCACCTTTAGAACGTCCCTTAA
This sequence comes from Bilobella aurantiaca, assembly GCA_021029175.1. Taxonomy (NCBI): domain Eukaryota; kingdom Metazoa; phylum Arthropoda; class Collembola; order Poduromorpha; family Neanuridae; genus Bilobella; species Bilobella aurantiaca. The sequence goes on from VYYI01004119.1 coordinate 6,694, forward strand.
GTGCTCTCAGACCGACGAGAAGTCCTGACCCAACGGAGTCAATGTACATTACTCTAGTGTTTTCAAAAAGCGGCTCTAAGCCAAAATACGTTGGGCAAGTGAAAGTGAACGCTAATACCCTTTTCACTTCAAGGTGAAAGTTTAGCTGTATCAAACTGTTATGGCACTAAAGTCAAGCATCACTCAAATCCTATCAAAAGAACCACTTTCTGAGAACAGTCAATTCAAAAATTTTTTTAGAAATTCAACTCCTTGTTTTAAACTGGAAGCCAGCACACACGTGTGGTAGGGTGGTTCCTGGAGCTAGCTCACATGTTCCGCACACTTCCAGCGTTCGGAAACTACTGAGAATCAAAACAAAAGAATCTTTGGGGCAGGATGGGACGGGGGACTTGGAAGGGTGCTGGCCAAGACTCTCCTCCTCCGTCAAGTACCCAGTGGAGTGGATCCTATTTGGAGCGACCTCAGGGCTCTTGCCTCCGTCCTTAGGTTCCCAGGCTCAACAAGACAATGGAAAGGAGACAGTGTGCCTAGATCACTGAAGATCCTCTATATGATCTTCTGTTATAGGATGGAGAAGGCGGACGGAGACGAGGGCTGGACTCCGAGACGCTTCTGCTTCAATGTTCTTTCTGATCCAACCTCGTAGGACCTGCTTACGAACCTCAAGCAGCCAAGCACAGCATTCTGAGCAGCTTCGAACCAACCCTCTTCCCAAGGTTTGCAAGTCCATCTCTCGTCATAACACTTCAATTCAAAAGGGATCTTCCGATAGGAAAACCACATCTTCTGACCTCTGCCTCATCTTCCCCTGACCTCATCTCCATACGCATTTTGACCCATAGTGTCCACGATGGACAGACCCAACCGGAAAATCAGAACGGGAAGTGCAAGCGATGCTCGAATGCATCGCTTCGTCCGGGAAAAGGTATTTTACGCCTTCTATTTAACAAAATCTCTCATCAGATTAGACGCTTTCTGGCCTTGAGCATCCTATTCCGTTTATAACTTTCCCATAGGCTAAAATTCCAGCAGCATATTACGCCTACCTGCTAAGATCTACTTTATAACTTCACCTTAGTATATATGTCTGTGCAATTCAAGCTTCGTAAAGCGCAGTGCTAACCACCCCCGAGTTCTCTTACTCTGTCTTAGAATTGAAGGTTATAAGAAGCTCTTGGTTTTTGTCACGCTGAATTATGACAATTCGACGTATAAATTGAATTTCAACCGTGAAGATACCTTCAAGTTTGGACAGTGCAAAATCTCTGGAGGTAAATTCATGCAGTCTTTAAAACAAAATTAAGCAACAGAAAAAAAAGAAGGGGCAATTTATAAAAGAAAATGTTTGATGTAAATAATAGTATTAAAACGGAAAACACTATGTCAAGAAGTTCAATAAAAATTAACCAAACTAGAATTTTAGCATGTAATTAAAGATAAAATAGAATTAATCGGCAACTATCATCCTTTGGGGAGAGAGTGTTAGAAAAACTGTTAAAACGCATCTATGCATATCCTTAAATTGTTCAAGTCTACTTCTTAAATTTGGAAAAAAAAATCGAAAATCTAAAGAAGAAAGCCCTTGATTTGATTTTGAAAGTGAGGGTTATGGACCTGACAGCCCAACACCTGTACATTTGCCAACTGAAGCCTAGAACAAGGTTATGACACAAAGTCAGTAGCTCGAGACAGAAGCCGTTTTCAGTTTCATCTTCGTTCAACAAAGCCCACCTGTCAGGTAGAGTCATAATCTGAGGTAAAAACTTAGAAAAAAAAATTCTGAAGTGGCTCCGAATAGAACCCAGTAGCATAAATAATTCCGGTTGGAAGCGAAACTAATGACTTTCACATATTTAAAAACTACGAAGAAAAAACACAATTTTCTTCATGCAGGTGAAAAACTAAAGGCCTAATCCACTACTGCTGAAAAGATGATGTGAAAACTTTGACTGAAGCATTTGGAGCGCTTTTGGAATCTTTTCAAAAGCATGGAAGCACTTGAAAAGTCAAGTTTCTTGGAATATAATACAGGAGTGAATATGAATGAAGGACTCGCTCTACCCTTAAGGGGTTCACCGGAAGTTGGGTAGTACTTTCACAGGGTACCCCCTTCATTTTTTTTCAGTATTAATATTCCCCTGCTAAATTCATACAAACTTTGATACACCTCATTGCCCCTGTAGCACAAGCCATTCAGAACAGACTGGAAAGTGGAAGCCTTGCCTTAGAAGACGCTCTTAGCTTCTTTGTAAACGAAAACTTATAAAAAAAAAATCCACTTCAACTTTGCTGTCACGCCTTGGGAGAATTTTATGAATGAAAACATGAAGAGAAGCGACACGGTGGTTAATCAGTTCGAGACTCAAGCGTCTTTATAATTTTCAAATCAAATCTGAGGCTGGAAACTTGCATTTTAAGTAGAATCTGTAAGTGTAAAGCATGAATGAATCTAGTTTAATAAAATAAATTATTGTTTGTTGTTGTGACAGATATGAGGGTATTCCTCGAAAGCAGGACAATACGGGGATATTATACAATTGATTGAAAAAAAAAAAAAGAAACGGAATGAATTTTCAAAAACAAAATCCTAATCTCCAACGCCATATCTTACACCACTTATTTTCTGGCAATCCTGCTAATAGCCGATTAGGGATGTAAACGGGAAAAACAAGGAGAAAAACAAAAGAATGGAATTAAATGATCTCTTGGAAACTTTCTTACAAAGTGATTTCGGGCCTTTAAAAAAAACTCTGAAATAAGCGTGTTGCAGCCTCTTAAAGCGTAAATTGATAAGTAATGACCCTCTGATTAGTGCTCTTAAGTGGAAAGGAAGCTTAAAAAACTTACTTGCAGCCCTGACAGTCTTCGATAAAGAGTTTCAAATCAAGACTTGAACCAAAAACCTAGCACTCCCCAGCTATTATCCCACAATTCTTATCAAATTCTTGTGGCTTCTTCAAATGCTGCTGTCTCATAAAAGTAGTTTCAAATTTCTAATAAGGACATTTTACCATACAATAAACATAGGACTTTTGGGTTTATCAGTCCTTCTACTCAAGAATAAACAGTCTATAAAATGGCTAAAACAAAACCAAAGGACTAACAAATTTCTTATCACTTCCCAGAAAAGGACTTTAACCAGAAGACATAGAAAAGTGAGTTGATGAAGTATTGGATACTTCTACTGACAAACAGGTCATACAAAGAGCTTTGCAAAAAATGCTAGCCGCAAAAATTTGGTCGTATAATTCAATCCCCTTGAAATATTTCCAAATTACTAATTCCTATTATTCCTGTATCATTTTTCTTTAAAATAATTTGTTGGATACGCGTGCGAGACAGAATGAGAGATGAGAAGACTATTTTTAAGTGCTTCTCATCTCTTTGACATCTCAACTCATCCAAAATAACAAAAGGCACTTTAATATTTCTAATTCATTATTTCCGTGATCTCATCAAAATTCTAGAGTCATTAAAAAAATTTGCGCGTCAAAAGGGCCCAAATAGAAATCCGACTGTGAAGCAGTGAAAATGGAGGGATGACATGCATATGAATGAATAACTACTGCGTTACCACCTGTTGCTATTCTCGCCCATAATAATTTAGGAGCCCTCCACCCTGCTACATCCGCTTTCTTCTTCTTTTCAAACATTCACAGTTCCAATGCCAAAGAATCAAGTGGGTACGTATGATTAGAAGAATACGGCAATTACTTTACCTTCAGGGACAAAAATATACAGAGAGATTTTTAAGTAACTTACTATGGCAATGATTCCAAACGACAGGAAAACTACCCTAAGGGACAACTCACCCCCGAAAGATTTCTCCGGGGGTGAAAATTCATGAGAGTAGTTTCGGGGTAGAGAGCAAAGGGTCATTGAGGGTGAAGCTTATTTTTTAAAAAAGTACGAATTTCTTTAACTTTTTAGAACAAATCGTTCTTGGAGACTTAAAGTACGGCTCTGTATCCAACCCCCTTAAATAAGTCACCCTTTGTTACCCTTTGTACAGACCTCAAGACACACAAGTAGGTTGGTAACGGCTTTTGACCTCTAAATTTTACTTTACTAAAAAGTCTTTTGTTTGGTGGGGAACCCCGCCACCGGAAGGAACACAATCATAACAAAAATACACCTACAATTTTCCTTAGTGCATCCGAACGACTTTTGTTCACCTTTGCAATGCAATAAAAAGCGCACC
>VYYI01004120.1:0-10896 GCA_021029175.1 Bilobella aurantiaca
ACTTTTTAAATGTAAAGCCTAGCTGTTACCCTTGAACCTTTTTTACTCGTGCCACTTTTTGAATGTAAAGCCCAGCTGTTACCATTTTTGATTTTTGGATTTTACTAAAAAAATGTAACTTCTTTAGTTGTGAAGATTAACAATCATGGGTAATTTGAATTATACTTTTTCTTCAAATAAAGTACACTTCTGTTCAATTTTTAATAGATCATTTGAAAAAAAAATGCAACTCGAGTTTGGTAGTCCAGTGGTGACCAATTAATTGATGCTAAAAAGTTATCAACACGGTAAATTGTTGATACCGTGTTACGTCTGTCAATTACGTCTGTTATATGTTCAAACAGCCTAGGCTTTTGCAATTTGTTAAGTTTAACCAAAGTTTGATCTTGTTTGTAAATATGATTTTGGAATAAACACTAATTTTTCTCTTACTCTTACTACACGATTTATTGCACGTTCTGAAGGGTCTATAATGTAATAATTTGAAATGTGTGCAGTGACTATCTTAAATAAAATTATTTTTAAATACTAAAACTACGTAATTGGGACCTACGTTACAAAATTGTTAGGAAGTTTTTAAATGCAACCTTAATTTTTGTTTATAAGTTGAGCTGTCATAAAACTCAATTGTTAGTTTATAAATTATTTTATGAGGTAGGAGTCTTTTGTTTTTAAATATTTGATTGATGAAGTGTTCTAAGGAAAGCTTTAATTGTTCATCTTTCTAGAACTTTAATTTACAAAACATGTAAAAGATACTTCTTTGAGAAGAAGGGAGAGAACTTAATTGTAAGAGCTTGTAGGATCAACATTAGGTAACTTAACTAATTTTTCTGCCATTGAATCTTTTGAGAAATAAAAGATCGAATTTTTGTTCAAATTTTAACTGAAAAGTTCTGTCCTAAATTACTTATTATTTCTGACAAAAATTGAATTGGTGACTGAACTGTCAAACGTATTACTCTCTTACCTTTGTAGGGCACTTTACTTCTATAATAAGAAGAAAATGTTGTCACCTACATAATCTGACAACAGACTTTTTCGAAATTTTAGTAATTTTTACCGACAATTTGTGCTTGTGTTCCGCGTGAAACTACTTGTGAAATTGCAATACGTATTATCAACCTTCTTTAATACTTGTATGGGTGTCGGAACTATTTTCTCGCACCGATGTTCGTAACCAAATTTTCCTAATTAACAGATTAACGTTGTTCCAATTAAGTAATTGTTTGTTGATTTAACGGTGACTGGTAGTCAACTTGGTAGAGACACCCTATACTGTCACTCTCAACTAAGCAGCATGAGAACGTAGTTTAAACCACTGATAGACCGCAAAAATTTCATCCCTTAGCGACCAACATCCATGTCGCTAAACAAGTTGCTATGAAACAATGTGCGACGCTGGCACATATTCCCCTCACTTTCCGCCAATAATTTTTGTTGATCTTCTATACTTGCTCTAATTTCTTCAACAATGTACTCTACTATCAAATAAACCGTGTTAAGACTGTAAACTCAAATAGCGGAATTACGAAACAATCAAAATTATTACTTAAATTTTAATTATATCTTGTGCCTTATACGTGTCCCAGCCGCAACCCGAGAATTTAGAGTTCATTTCTATAACATCATTTCTATTCGCAGCAGTAATAATATTGTACCCAGAACCAAAATCATATACGATATCTAAACCTAGAAATTTACAAGCTTGTCGTAGTGTATGTTAAGCATAAAACTGTTTCAATTTAATGTTTTTATTAGAGGACTCGGTAATGTTGTTTCCATCTTTTAACACAAGGTGACGCTAGGAAACGATATTGTTTGTGAGAATGTGTTTATTAAAAAACAGATACTTTGAAATTATTTACTGTTGAGTCTTGCAATTCTCAAAGTATAAACCAATCCTATGGAGGCTAAATTTAATTATTGTTCAAGATTCTATACAATTTTCTAAAATTGAAATAAAGTAATAATGCTTAAATTTAAAGAAGTTTGGTGCTTCTAACATACGAGGTCTAAAAAGTAACCTAGTATTCCAAAATTGATAAAAACTATTTTTCTCTTGTATAACTAGAAAAATAACCTATTATGTTAACTTATTTTTTTATTTTTATGGAAAGCTTGTTTTCAATCTTTTGAAGGTTAGTGAAAAGGAGCTAATGCAAATAAGCATACTACAAGCAAATCTAAATCTCTAACTGACATTAAATGTAGGTTGTATAATGTAACTCAAGCTTAACTTACCTGCAACTATATTGCTCACAACGCCTTTAGCCCAGCGAACAACAAATTCGTTGTTGAGGCAGTCATTTAAGGTCATCAAAAGTTTGGCGTTGAAATTTTGACTATTTTTTCAAAACGTACATCTACTGGAGTTTGCTGCTCATCCTTCAATTGAAGAAACGCTTTACATATACTTACTAACAATATTAAAAACAGAGAAAAAATTTGGATAAATACAACATTCATCCTAAACAATGTTTAGCAGTGGGAAAAAGGTTTGAAAGGAAAATCTGAAGAACCGCCTGAAAGAGAAAAATGGTTCACTGTTTCTGGTTGATAATTACACTCTGTTCTATTGGAGAAGCGACTCTAGAATTCGAGGTAATTTGATTCGGGTTCTATTGTGTTATGTTCAAAATCTTAATGTCCTAAAATGTAAAAACGTTTACATTAAAAAAAATCCACTTTATGCTTATTCTAACATTTTTCCTCTTTGCAAAATTAGCGCTAAGATAAATTATTTGTTTCACATTATCTGTTGAAAAATACCATTTATTTAGTACGCATTAAACAAATATTTAAGCAAGTTTACTAATATAAATTATTTGAAAACCCTACCTCATTGTTATAACTAGTATTTAGCTTAAAAAATTAAGACAATTCAGCTCTTCTTGTTTAACAATTATCATGTTTGCGTATAGCAAATGCTTGAGCTAATGGATGCAGATTTACACATATGTGTACCGCCTACAAAATTTACCAGGACAGTAACTGAAAATGATGGTTTAGTATTTAATGGAAGAAGGAAGTAAGTGCATTTTAAGTAAGCTGATTCAGTTGTAATAAAAAGCGTAATGTTCAAAAATTTTCAAAAATAGCAAATTTGAAATACCCGAGGAGGCACTAATTGGCGGGACTTCATCGAATATAACAGTAATTAAAGCAAAACTGGCTGACGATAAACTTCGCAAAGTCTATACTAAATACATTCAAAGTACAAGAGTTACCGCAAGAGAGTCACATTCACCTACCGGTTTGCAACTGATAAGCCACGGTTTTGCATTTAATAATGTAAGTTGCTGCCTTATTGTACAGTATACCATTTGCGCAACATGTAGGTGCACTGGGTGCACTCTACTTGTATATAATTCAAATTTCGCATCGTCTGAATTTGCCGTTGTTTATTTCACTATCAAGTAAAAGATCTTGAAAGATGAAGCGTATTTTAAGTAGTGGCAGAAGTACTATGTTTTAAAAATTATGTATGTTTGTAACAGGGAGCTCACTACCTATTTGTTAGGATAGTGAGACTCACGCCGAGCATGCGCGAAAATGGCATATTTCTGTCACTGCTATTGGGAAACAGCGTTGTTTTTCTGGGCGGATCGAGATACCCAGGCACACATAAATGTATGCCTATGGTAGGATTCGATCTCCGGCATCTAGGGTAGAGAGACTGATGCTCTAACCTCTCGGGCAAAAATTTAAAAAAATAGTTTTTTAAAAATAAATTTTAAAAATTAGGTAGAACACTAATGTGTTCTTTGAGTTTTCCCGTGTTTTACAAGACTTAATAGTAAGGAGCGCTATTTGGCATTCTCGCAGAGCGGCTGGTCTGCATGTAAAGTGAATGGGAATTGATATGGAAGGTAGGACTTGTTGGCATACATGTATGCAAAATGAGGATCAGCTTGCTAAATTCTCACAAGGCTATTTTGTAACTTATCGGGAAATATTTGTATCCTCAGATTCTGTAATGTCTAATCACATAGATAAGGACATACACAGTCAGAGGTAAGGCAATTCTTTAAGGGGAAAGCAAATAGCGATACTTTTTTTGTAGCAAATGGGGGATTCTCATGCTGGCTAATGGAGAGAGACAGAAGCTCTAACCACTAGACCAACACCACCAACCTAACAAGAATTAATAGTTAAAGTTCCTCGTACCCCACGGTTGGCGACAACTAAGGAAACCTTAATTAATTTTTTTAACAGAAAAATGACGCTGGGCCAAAAGATACGGTAAGTTATAATATTTGAGCTTGCTGAAAACTAGCACAAATATTTGCTTGTAATACAGGAAATTGCTAAGATACTCAAAAACGGAATTACTCTAACCGTTGGTGTAGGAGAACGGCAATGCAGCTTAAAGCTCTGTCAATTTCAAATGCAAATTGTTAAGGTTTCAGAAGAGTAAGAAAAATATTTGTACAAATTTACACAGTGATATTCAACTTGAATAGGCTTTCCTCCTTTAAACTGTAATGTTGAAATTTAACAGATTTAAATAATTTAGAGTTGTCACTGACAAGTACAACCTATTAGATCTCAAGGTCGAGCAATATCTAATTCAACTTAATCACATTTAATATAGAGCTTTTAAGCACTATTTTTCAAATTTGCTAAAATAACAATGTATGTATTTTGGTATAGTGTTTTTGGGCTAAGATGTCCGCAGCAACTACTAAGAGATTTTGGGCTGGATCAGATTAGCACCTGGTCATCGATTTCTTACAAGAAGCTAAACACCGAAGTTGTCAATTTGGAAATCGAAAACATTTCTGAAGGCAAAAAGTATTTCTACGCTAAGCCCATGGTTAGTAAAAATTGTATACCGTCATCAGTCATTTGTTCTGCACTGTTCCCATCTGATTTTACAATCACAGTTACTTTGACAATTGTTAATGAGCATATTTGTACTTGAAAATAATGGTAGATACATGAAATTGGGCAATTTTGCCATAATCATTTGGAAAAAAAATGCTCAGAAATGTCTTTTTCAATGTAGAATATTCCAAACTGCTAAAATTAAATTTGTTTGAAATAGTACAAGGACCCAAAAATGATTCCAAAAGTGCTCACCATGACGGCAATTACTCCAGATCAGACCAACCCAGATCCAATTAAAAATGAAGCTTTGGTTGTGGAAGTTTACGGGTACGTAACTTCTGGGAAAAAAGTATTTCAAAAATGTATAATTTTCAATGTAAAATTTTTGCTAGATCTGGTGTTTGGGAAAGGAGAGTGCAATTGGAGGTTGACAGAGGGCAGATTACTGCAGGGCACATGCTAAGTGGTTACCATGGTAGCAGCAGCGTTGGAGTCAGCTACATTTTGGATACGCACATCCTTTGGGAATTTGTGATGTTTACACAAAGCGAATAATTTGAACAGCAAGACTATGTTTCAATAAAATTCAAACATTTCAGCTTCAAAAAAAACCGCTTGGCAAAAATAGAAATATAAAACTTATTATTGAATTTATAACTGAAAAATTATATATGTTTTGGGATGCAAAGAAATTAATCAAAAGGAGCTTTGAAACAGCAATTTTAATTACAACCATTTTGAGCTCTAAATTGCACCAATGTATGCCACCATACAACATTGAAAACATTTGTTATCCTGGATACTTGACAATATATTGACATATACGCCTCCTGGGTCATTTGTTGCCTAGTACATTTCTTGTTAGAAAAGCTATGGGCGGAGCATTGTTATACACGCACTGGTGGAATTTTGAGATTTATCATTAAAAAGCCAATTAAGAAAAATTAGAAAAGAATTAACTTTTAGTTTTTTATTAAAAATTTGAACCGTATTTGTCAATTTACTAATATAATCAAAACGCCCTCTGTGAAACGTCCGTTTTCAGTTTCAGGTTTCTACATCATCAACTTCTTTCTGCTGATTTTCAAACATATAGGCTTTGCGGCTCGTGGATTGCGACCCAAAGATACCCCCGCACAGCACGGTTTCGAATCCTGTCATCAACATTATGTTTTTTATTGTTTGTTTTTTGTAATTTTCATGTTTGAGTTAGTTATATCAATGTTTTAGTTCTAAATCCTGATTCCAATTAGTTAATTAGGACAACCCATTTTATTTAAGAAAACTTCAATAGAAAAATTCAATTAAAAATTTCCTTCCTATTCACGCCGCAGTTATGACATTTAAATAGCTCAAAAAGTATTCTCGATTGGTTAATTTTGATGAAGAATTAGTAACAATGAATTTTGGACATTGAGTTTGGACTTTAATTGCGTGTTTACGTTTAAACTGCATCTAAATAAAAACTATATTATTACTAGTTAATTTGTTCAATGCAGGAATAATTTTCAAGGTTTGCCCTTCTTGTTTGATAAGCACACTAATTAACAAATTAGCGTAGAATTAGGTACATTGTTATCAGTGCAATACCAACAGATCAACGATAGACAATCATTAATATTATTTTAGCTTTCACAACCCTAGGTTGGAAACATTAGAAAACCTCAACAACAAAAATTTGTTTTGGTGATCAACCCATGTAAAAAAAAATTATTGAAGCACATTTCTGCATCAAATGCCATGTATTGTCTAGCAATGAGACTTTCTTAGTTTTTGAACATTAATTAGAAAAGCAATTAAAGAATAGTTTACATTTAAAGAACTTGTTTACATACGCCAACTATTGGCATTGGGGTTTATATTTTTGTAAAGCAACTGTATGAGTAGGCAAGTAGAGCAATAGGTGTCACCGCAGTTTTGAAATCTATTATAATTTCGGCACTGTAAAGTGTAGTGTAGTCTAGGATTGACTGGAGCAGCTTGTGATCGTTTCCAAGTGGAAATATTATAGTTGACCTCAATGCAGTTGCAGCTGCGAGACCTTTGCTGATTGCTTATTCTGCGTGTTTTGCAAACTCTCCGGTTGAGAAGAAGTTGACTCCAAGGTAGGTGTAATCGTTTGTACAGTCAATTTGAACTCCCCTCTTTTGCAATGCTAAGGTATTAGTTGTAAGTAACTTTTAAACAGAAATTTTGATTGCAACTGCTTTAACCCCTATATTGCAATTATGTATGTTATAATAAAATTTCAAAAACAATGCACCATAATTAACGAAATAAGTTACGAAATACGTTAGCAAATAATAATCCAGGGTCATTAGAAATATTATTCAAAAAACCTCATAGACCCGCAATTTTTTTGGCTTATCTTTGCTAAACTAATCAAGAATGAAAAATAAAAATAGATTAACCATTTCCTTTTTTTTTCTTTTTACAAAAATTTGCCAACAATATTTTTCCATACTTTAAGTAGCTTAAACAAGGGTGAATAATAATGTATTGACGATGCACGCCTAAATTTAAGGTTTTAGTAAAATTGTTGTGTTTAACTTTAGTTCACCCTCACTAGCTTTAGGTCTGTCTAAATAGTAGAGTTAAGTACGTATTTCTATTTAAATTGGCATATTATGTTACTAATTATAGGGAGTTTTTTGGTTAAAATTGTTACTGCGCCTAGGGTAATTTAAAATAGATTATTCTTTGTTATTCATATTTATTGTATGGGTTGGGATATCGCCAGTTGGCTTACGGCCAGTTGGCTTATCGCCGGTTGGGATAACGCCAGTTAGCTTACGGCCAGTTGGGTTACCGCTAGTTGGGATATCGCAGGTTGGCATATCGCCTGTTGGGATACCGCCACCATGGGCTTCTCCATTGAAGAGTTAATAGTAATTAGGAATATAAAATTCATTCATTTTGTAGATTGTTTGAGTTCTTAGTTAGAAATAAGTTTCCAAAAATGGTATAAATAGCAGTGCTTGTACTATTCTCAAGTCAGTCGTGAAATAAACTTTGAAGTGACAACATCTCCTTATTGTTCAAGCTTTAGTGCTACTGTTCTTTGATTTAAGTTCAATAGAGTTTTGTTTACAATAACGTTTCACGATTCATTCAGTTACATTTCTTCATCGGGATACCGTTTAAAGTGGTTCTTTACTTTGCCTTACAACCAAAGTAGAGTCTTGCGTAGTTTTCATACATCGGCTGGACGTTCCATCCAATTGCTCTACCAACTACCAGCTTAAGGAAATTACTAGTTTTAGTTGTAGCACTAGTTAAGTGTTAGGGTAACAATAACTTAATTGTAGTAAGAAGGGAGTGGTGACTTGGGTCTACGGCGGAGCGATTCCAGTCTCTTTAGGGAGAAATTCCTGGAAGATGCTTAAAGTTGGCCGTCGGGGATAAATGTGAAGTCTTTTTCTCCTTGTCCAGCTCATTTCTCCAACATGTCCAGATTTTCACCGTGAAAAGTAGGCTAGAAAAAGAGGGGAACTGGTGGGGTAGATGATGCGCCATGATAGATGTGCTAATGAAAATTGTCATTCGTGGCTGATGGAGGCGGAAACGCCACAGATCCAAGATTTTGCTTAAGATGAGCTTAAGGCCTTGAAGAAAAACTTATGATTAGCATAAGCCACATAGAAACTACATGTGGCGTAGCATGCTGTTTTGCCTGGATTCTAAAAAATTAGATTGATATAGCAGTTTTCTGTTTCATAATTTCTTTTTAATTAAAACTTGCTGATTTATTTTGTTGGACAAATTTAAAATTTAAAATTGAAGTTTTGTAAACTGATTTGTTCTTGGATGTATAAAATAAATTAGAAGATTTACCTTTAATTTTGTACTTGCTATTTATTACACAACGCCAGGTCACAAACAAATGTGCCGTTCTAAATCTTTAAAATTAGGGTTGCATTATTTGTAACGTTTTTGTATTATTGATAATCGGTAATTATTGCTAATTACCGCCTTCCATTATCGATTAATCGATAATGGAAGGCATTAACACCATTAACACCAAAGAGGTCAACTATTACCGTTAAATGGTGACATAATGGTGCATGATGGTCACTTAGAACAACTTCATCGTTCAAATGAGGTATCCTTGCAGTCATCATTTCCTCTACTATGAAAGATAAATGCCGCTTGCACTTAATTGAAAAAAATATTGTTATGTTGACTAGCGTCTTGGAAACAATTCCATAGAATTATAAATTTAATTATTTAATTGGTAAGCGCCTTATTCAAATACAAATTATTAGAGCTCTAATTTTTCATAAAATAGACGTAGTTGACCCATGACCTTGCAAGTTGGGGTAAAATCATAATATTTCTGACAGTCTCCGTACGTGATTTGCAAAAATGTTTGGTTCCATAATAGAAAAGCTCATAATTTCGTTGCCAAGCGACCTTGATTACTTTAGCTTGACAAAATATTAATATTACCATATACTGTATTTAATAGCTTAAATTAATGGCAAAAACAGTCATAAACAAAGTAATACCGGACTATAGTTCGTGAAACAAAAGTGCGTGTAGTAATGTACGCTTTACTTTCATGCTAAAAATAGTGAAAATTCAGCATTTTTAGATGATCAACCCTTGTAAAGCAAATATTATGAAAGATTTCCGCATCAAGCGCCACGTATTATTAAGCAACGAGAATTAAGTAACATACTGTTTAATAACATATAACAGATTTCTCTAATAACAGATGTCGCTGAGATATTAAACAGATTTATTATATTCAGATAATTACCACAACCGTAATAGTTATAATTCTACTTGTTATATGCCGTTTGTTTATGGCAGTTTCTTTTTAGTAACAAATTGAGTCTACGCGCGTGAATTAAAAATTCAAAAACTGAATTGCACTAAAACACTTCCACCCTTACGATATTGTCCAGCTTCCGTAGATGGGTATTTTCAAAAACAATTATTTGGAATACTTATTCACAAACCACAAAATTAAAATAAGGGATGTAATAGAGTATCTAAAGAAGATGATCTTTAGTCTTTTTGTTGTTGTTTTTTTTTGCTGGTGAGTAATAATTATAATAAATAAATATAATAAGGCAAATAAATGATGATACAACTGATTATTGTATCTAAATTTTTTGATGCCCTTTGACATTCGACAATAAGCCTTGTCAATGTTTGCGTGTGTGAGTAAGTGGACTAGGAAGTTCCGAGGTCTGAAGCTAATGGGGTTTCTGCTGGGTAGTGAACGTGGGGTTGGCCACCGAGGAGCCTCTTGCTTAGGCAGAGGCTGAGCACCACGTTAGCATACCCACCCATCTTCAGCCTCCACCACCACAACTTTCCATGCCTCCACTCACCACTACCACACCACCACTTTTCTATGTGCTGGTTAAGGTACTGGTGCGGGGATTAGGTCTCGGCACCTACCCAAGTTAGCACAAGAGTCCTAACCTCCCGGACTACGGGCCGTGGGCATTATTGTATCTAATGAATCCTATTTTATTCCTATTAAAACGTTTTTTTTTATTTGACAGTTAATAATAAAAATATTATATTACAGACAAATTATTTTATTTATTTATTTATTTACCTAAGTTTTAATTCAATTGTAATTAATTGATTGCTTAAGTTGATGCTTATTATGAAGACATTCATAGAAGTAAAACTTCTTTCTCTTAATAAGTCAAATTTCTCAAGGACATTTGCGTTAGTTCTGTCTCGGAGTTAATGCTGTGAAGTTGTGATAAGGGTTTTAAATTTTTTACAGGTAAGTCACATTAACTTCACTTTGCTTGCAACCTTGAAAAAATTACTTTTCAGAGCTTGACGAATTTGCGTCAAATTTTTCCTTTATCGGCATTGGCAGGGAAAAATTCTCATTGAAATGAATTTACGCCATCACTTACGCCATCCTCAAAGAGCCTGTAGAAAAATTAAATCTAAAGAATTTTAACACTTTAACGCCGGATCCAAAGTTGACGAGCTCGAGCTGTACCGTGCTGAGCCCTTGCTTCGTCCTTGCCTTGTACTCATCCATAGTTGCTCACAATATGCTCTGACGCATCGAGCTCTGCTCTG
>VYYI01004121.1:0-10895 GCA_021029175.1 Bilobella aurantiaca
AAACCGTTCATTTTCGTAAAATCGATTAGTTTGTCGTTAAAAATACGCTATTTTTCGGATTAAAAATACGTTATTTTTCGGATTAAAAATACGTAAATATTTGGCGATGAAAACTTCATACTATGTGCTTTTATGTGACCTCAATAATGCGAAAAATTTTAAGCGGCGTTGAAGCACGAGACCAAAAAAAGGTAAAGAACAATGTAAACGTCGAAACGCTAAAAAAAATCAGCGCTGCTTCACCTAATATGGTGTAGAATGTACACAAATGCCTCCGAAAAATCAACCGTGACCTTTGACCTTCCTTTTTTTTAATCTGATCAGTACGATCAATGATAATTTAAAAAATGCAAAAACACCCGTGACCTCTTGACCTCTACCACTTTGCTGTTCGATAAATTATTTGCAAGCGAAAAAAACAACTCGTGACCTCTGACCTTTCTTTTTTTTAATCTGATCAGTACAATCAATGATAATTTAAAAAATGCAAAAACACCCGTGACCTCTTGACCACTTTTCTGTTCGATAAACGTTTGCAAGCGAAAAAAAAACTCGTGACCTCTGACCTTGCTTTTTCGCTCTGTTCCGTACGATGAACGTTGCTAAGGGCTCCGATGCAGAAGCGATTTCCGCCTGAAGGGTCCACGTAGCCATCCACCGTGACGCTGGGCAGTGACGAAGGGACCTTGAAGGTCTCCCCCACCTGCGTGTCCAGCTCAAAGTAGGCTATGGAGCACCAGTACTCGGGCGGGGGTTGCGGAGACAGAAACTGCTGGACGCTGGCCAAGTTGATGTCATGGAAGATTTGCTGCTGGTGGAGGGCTGGAAGCGACAATAATTAACTACCAATTAATCTTTTAATTACAATTAACCTTTTAATTGCAATTAACTCTTATTTAATTATTCTCACGGTAGCCAGGATGAGATCTGAGGTCAGTGAGGGGCGGGGGCTGGATGTTTTGAGTATACGAGAGGGTTCCGGAGGGGCTTCCGTTCCAGGAGCCAAAGCCACCCTCCGACTGCCCCTGGAGTTGGGGCTGTTGTTGGGGGTGGGGCACAGGTGGGCGCTGCGGTGGCATCGCCCCACCCATACCCCCCATGCCATGGCCCCCATTGTTGAAACCCACCAAGCCTTGGTTTTGGTAGTTGGGGCCACCTGAATAGTAATCTTCGTAGTAGTAGTAACTCATTTTGAAATGTCAATTATAACAGGTCGTTGACCTCAATTAAATAGTAAAAGGTCGTTGACCCCAATTAAATGTAACTCGAGCCACAACCGCAACGACCCTTCTCACACAAGCTTCAATTTCAAACTGAAAACTTTTACATTATTGACATCAGCCTCCTTTTTTCAAACAACAGCCTTTTTCAAAGGGATGATAGCACAGAAAAAAGGTAAGAAACAAAAATACAGGTAAAAAACGTCCATAAAAAAAAGCCTATGTCAGTCATAATCAAACCTTTTTTTAAAGAAAAAAAAACACTAATTAAGATAAAGGTGTTTTTTTACCTGTTTGCTGCTCTGAGCCACTGTAGTAGACAGAATTGGGTTGAAGCGGAGGTGGGACGCTACTCGTGCCCTGTAAATGTAACGGTGAGACGCTCCCCACAGTATTTCCACTCGAACTGACCTTGACCTTTGACCTCGTCGGAGAGGTCGGCCCACTATGGACCACGGTGGCCCCCGGACACGCCGTGACAGGCGTGATGGTCACGTTGTGGCCAGAGAACATCAGTGACGCTGGGACAGTATTTCCCGGTGGTGGAGGGTGGTGCTGGACCGTTTGACCTCCGGATGACCCGCCTCCTGTCCCTCCCTCGGTTTTGACTTCCTGGACGACGGTGGGGCCTGGACAGGGTGTCGTGGGGCCAAGGGAGGGGACAGTGGCCTGGACAGTTCCAGTGTCACTGTGACCAATACTACTGCCTGGAGAGAGGACACTTTGACCTCCCGGGCTGTCCATCATGTCCAGTGACCCACCCGCCGAGTACTCGTCCTTGACCATCCGAGAGGAGTTGGGGGATGTGATGCTCAGTCCAGAGAGGTCTTTGAAAACATTAAATCGTAATTAACTTTATAATTAACAAATTAACTTAAAAGTTAACAATCAACTTTCAATTAACTTTGAAATTCATTAATAGACTTTAAAATCAGTTCATTCAAATCGAAAAATGTTTGAAATAAATTCGAGATGAGGCAATGGATATGGAACTCATATCAACGACTTGATGGCAGGATGAGTTAAAATATTCAGCGCTACGGCGCTGAAACTATGCAAATTTTAGGATAAAGCTGATTGAAATTATCATTGATTTTGATGACAAGGTCAAATTAAAGTCAATTAAAGTTAATGACACGTGGCATTTAAACAATTAGTTAATATTTATTCTATTTAATTATCTGCGCATGCGCAGTTTCGACTCCTGAATCCAAACGTTCTCAATCATCGATTTTTTTGCAGTTGACAAAAGAGGACTTTTAAGACTACAAATTTTATGTAAATTTTAATTGTTTGCTTAATTACAGGTAAGTTAATTAACGATTTGTTACCTATTCCAGGTGAGACGACCCTTTCGTAGTGGTAAGGATTGACGCAGACAGAGTCGCACTTGAGATCAAAGGCGAAGTGACAGGCCTTGACGTGCTTCAATTCGTTCTTGTGAAGGTCGGGCCAGCGCCAAATCCGAGCATAAATCACGTGTGGAAAGCCCTTCTTCCCTGCGACCTACGAAAAAAATCAGCGTAAGAAAATCAGCGTAATTCAGCATCAAGAAATTCAGCGTAAGTTGAAAAAATGGTTTGACACCCCACCTGTAACCTTCCGTCCAAAGTCCGCTGAATTGTGACACATTTGCTCGGAGTGCTTCCGTTCATCGTTACTGCAGCGATCAGCGCATCCAGCTCATCCCGCTTTTCCTATCATCAAAGGTCCTCACATTACTGATAAAGCTAAATTTTAAACCAGCGATTCAGCGATCTACTGTTGATGTACTGTGTAAGTTACCTTTAATTTCTTAACCAGGCTCTCAATAGCTCGTCGCGAAAACGTTTCCGACTCGCCACCCTGCCGATGACACATCAGTGAGTGGACAATGGAGAGGCAAGCGTCGGCGGAGGTGGGAGCACTGGCCGAGCCACCAGGTGCCCCACCGCCCCCGCCAACATTGAAGTCTCCCATTGACGACGGCGGGGAACTGTCTCCGGGTGGTGAGGGCAGGGAAGTGTTGAGGTGGTGATGATGGTGGTGGCGCTGCTGCTGTTGCTGCAAATGGTAGCTGAACGGATTCGGATTCGATGTCTGTCCTGTGATTGGTCGCTGAAGTGTAAAATCAGCGTCCTCTGGTGAGTAAGCGCCGCTTCTTCCTCGCCCGAGCCCCAGTAGCGGAGCCTGAGACCAATGTGGCCCTGGAATCATGACACCTTAATTAACTTCTTAACTAATTAAGTCACTCTCAACCTAAAAACTTCACGAAACTACGTTAGTCAAAAACCAATGTTCTTTAGAGCTGGTAGCGATTCAGCGATTATCATAAAATAACAGAAGCCCAAGCTGAAAAGCTGCTGATTGAGTTAAAAAAAGCGATGAGAGAGAAGCGATTCCACAAAACCAAAATCACCACCACCAAAATTCCAAAGGCTTAAAAAGCTTTTGTCCTTTTTCTAAAAACTATTTTTGAAAAAAGCTAAAAAACTAAAAGGTTTCTAAAATTAAAAAAAAAAATAGAAAAGGGCACTTAAAAAAACCAAAGTGGGTACTTAAGTTTCAATTGAAAATACAAACCCTGTGGTGATTTCTGATGAGAGGGCCCTTCTCGTTCTCTTTTAGAAAGACGATAACGTAACACGGACTCTTAAGGGCCACAATTTCATGCAAAATGAGTGGCCGTCCCTTGACTCAACACTCAAGGTCTCTTCGAGTGACCCTTGAGACCCTTTTTTATCACGAGTAAACTGTCCTGTTCCTTAATTTCACTTAACCGAAAGTCACGACAATTAGCGCAGAGACACAATTAAAAGCCCGAGGGTAAGTCAGTGTCCACTTAATTAAGGGCTCCTCGATCCCTTCACAACGTCTTGACGCGTGACCCCTTCGAATACTCTTACTCCAAAAACACATTCAACAAAAGCGTCCCTTCAAATCGCGCACTGTTCCTGTAATTTCTATGTTAACAAATTGGTTCTCATCAAGTTAATCATTAATTAGGACCATCGATTAATTGACCTTCAATCAATTGCCACCACCCAAACACTTACCAGGACCACGATGATGCCACATTTTTCAATTTGAGCCCTTAAGGGATGATGAATGGATGAATTGCGTAGGGATCTATGACACAAAGTTTAGTTGTTGTCAGTTAACTTATTTAGTTAATTGTTGTAATTACGTTAATTAGTCCTGAACCACTTTAAGTCCACTTGCGTCAATCTACGTTATGGAATATGACGAAGTTGGAAATTACGTGTCTGACTCATCGTGTTTATGTTAATGATAAACTTTTTAAAGGTACCTTAACTTTTGCCCAATCAGAATCAGGTAATCGTTCGTGAATCTCTTGATTAATTAGATTAATTGATGAGTTTTGAATGACCTAAAGCAGTCCTGTTGTTTTAAAAAATCCCTTTTTTTAGAACAAAATCTGTTCAAATAATTTTAAAACAAAAACAAATTGATTTGTTCTGAAACACTTCACAAAGACAAAC
Source organism: Bilobella aurantiaca (assembly GCA_021029175.1). Classification (NCBI taxonomy): domain Eukaryota; kingdom Metazoa; phylum Arthropoda; class Collembola; order Poduromorpha; family Neanuridae; genus Bilobella; species Bilobella aurantiaca. Next base: position 4,703 of record VYYI01004121.1, read on the forward strand.
TCTCAAAATTCAAAGATCAAAGAAAAGATTGGAGAAAAGTTGAGAGAAAATTTTGTTTTTCTATTTGAATTTTGGCGGGAAATTATTTTATAAAAATTATTCGAAATTTTACAAGAGTGATGAATTGAATGAAGTGAAGCCTTGATTTTTTTTTCAAGTTTTCAAAAAAATATATTAATTTTCAGTTTAGTGATTACTTAAATTGCTTAATTAAAAATGTGACTTTAAATTAAAAGTAGAAAAGATAAAATTATAATTGCTGAAGTGAAATAAAATTAAAATGATGTGATTTCAAGAAAAAAATTTAAATCCAAAATTTTTTGTTTTGCATCCAATCCGAACATCAGTTTTCTTGCTTTTTAGCTGATCCAACTCTAATAAAGAAAAACATCCAACCTTGTAAATGAACGTTCATTATTTACTTAATTGTAATTAATTTTAGCGTTAAATCTTAATTATGCTACAAATTATAAGTATTTTTGGAATTTTAAAGTTTAGTCTTAAAATTAAAGGAAAGTTACGCTTTGCTCAGGGTTGCAGTGACATACACATTATGAAAATAACTGGAAATATCAGGTAGATAGAAAGAATCGCTAAAAATTTCTTCTATTTTTTTTTAGATAATTTTGTCCATCATCAGCGCTTGCTGCTTGGCCACCTCTTGCAGCGCTTGTCTCCCGGTAATCTTCATTGGAAGTATATCTAGAAAAGAAGATTTAATTAATTAAATTGATTAATTATTCTAAGATTACTGAAAATTAGAGAAGGCACTTTACCACGCATAAATTCTAGATTCGTGTCCCGTTTAACCACTTCTGAGAGGTTTTTGTATTCGTAAGATTTGAGACTCTTGGGATTGAGAACGGTCTTCCTGGCCATGTGATCCACGAACAGCTCCTGGACAAAAAGGGTCAATTCAGTTGACATGATCAGACCTTTGACCTTCCCAATTACTAGGTCATTGACCTTTGAACCACTTACCGCTGCTTTGGTGACCATGAACAATGCATCGTTCCCGACATGCTCCACTTCTGGCGACGACTTCATGATGGCCCTCACCTTGTTCTGTGACATGATGACATCGGGCCGGGTACGAGTCGAGGAAACGGGAGGAGGGAGTGATGACCGGGCTGATATCGAAGGACCATGTCCACCGTGACCTTTGACCGATTTACTTGCATGGCTATTCTGCATGTCGACCTCTCTTGCCCCTGCTTGTCTTTAAGTTAATTAAAGTTTAATTAACTTGACCTCTTGGCGTCACGCACTAGGGGATCCCTCCTCTTGGTGTCAAATGCGTTCAATCGTTTGTGGTAATTAGTTAATTAAACAATTAAATGTAAAGGACAATTAAAAGAAAAATGCAAAATCGGAAACTAAAATTTTGCAAAACTGAATTTTAAACTTTTTTCTTTTAAAATTAATTTGAATGTTTTGGCGCCATTCAGACTGGAATTCAATGTTGTTTACGTTCTGTTGAAATTTCAAGACGTCAGATGGCGCTAAACACGCTTTGAATTTTTCAGCGTCTTTTTTTCGTAATGATTATTGTAACTTGTACAGAGCGTTTCAAAAGTGAAAATTAAGAAATTGACTCACAAAAACTTTTAAAAATTAAAAAAAAATCTTCAAAATTAAAAAAAATTATCGAAAAATATTACTTTTTCAAATTCAAAAGTCTCGAAAATTAAAAAAAAAAATTAAAAGTTCGACTATTAATTGAACAATTTAAGTTAATCAATTCACAAAATTGAGAACAACTACCAATACGCGTATGGCAATTAAAGACGTAAAAAACTGTAAAAATGAATTTTTAATTGTAGAATATCGCACAATTTTTTCAGTGGCGCACCACTCTCTCATTTTACGGGTTTCAAGTTCGTAGCTGTGAAACCTTTCGCTTGAGCCGAGTTGTCTCATTTCTGGACTCTATCTTGTTCTAAATTCTTGTTCTAACTTTTCTAAATGTTTCGAACGTGAGCTGGGCATAGAGTAATTTGTTCTAAATTTCCGATGACGGATCACGATGACGCTGGAGTGGTGCGCTGCCTCTCGCAGCTCCTCGTCTGAATAATTGAATTTACTTTCTCTTTGCTAGGAAATGAAGGTAACGAAAGTTACGAGGCTCTAAATTCTAGTCTCCATTTGGTCCAGCGGAGGATGAATAAGTAAAAACTTGGCTCCCTCAACCTTGGCCTTAGCGCTTCCAGGCCCCTTCCAGGCCCCTCTGCGCCACCAACGCTCCACCGATGAACAATGGCCTGGAACTAAGCAAATATTTGGGCATTGTGAGACAGGAATGTGCCTGGAATTTCCTCTTCCAGGCCATGCTGGAACGCTCGAAAATGGGCCCTCGGAAGATGCATAATTGAGGAGAAGGGCCACAAATCCTAAAATTAAATCCTGGAGAATTAAGTGGGTATTTGATTTAATAAGCACTTTTCATCCTGGAACATAATGAGGATGACGTTAATCGGCTCAAACTCCTAATTCATCTCCTCAGAAATCGCTGGAGTCGAATCGCTGGAACCTCATTGTCAGAAATCGCTGAAGTCACTTTTTCAATTTAGAAAACAGTAGTTTTTAACCTAATTAAAAATCAGTCTATATTAATCCAATTAAAAATCTGTCTTTTTTTAACCTAATTAGCGCTCAAATTAAAGTCTTCGATTTCGCACGACATTTTCATTGTTACCATCAAATAATACGAAATACCGTTTTAGCGAACTGAAATTTGCGAAAAATCAATTAGTTGATTGAATTTTTAAAAATTAGTGAATTTTAACTTTAGGTTTAGTTTAACGTATAATTAACCTAAACCTAAATTGGCGTGAAAGTGACAATTAACCCTGTTTTTTCTTTCTCGTGTTTAAAAAAAATCAATGTTTGAACAATCGTCAATCAATTTAAAAATCGTTTAAAAAAACAAACTTACAAATTTTGTAACAAACTGTTCACTAAACTGGTGTTTTGAGAGGCGTAACTTTTTTGTCACGGAATAACGATTTTTGTTGTAAACACGATTTAGGCAAAAGCCAAAATTCTGGGGCCGTTTTTTAGAACAGGTTTTCAAAAGTTTTTATTTGTTCTCTAAAATCATGTTTTTAGTACTTCCAGCGATTCAGCGTCTTTAGTTTGACGCTTCCAGCGACTCAGCGTCGTACTTCAAGTCCCTTTTGAGAAGGACTGACAACAAACTTCATCCAAAAGTACTTTGGAAAACTTCTAAAAATACTTGTGCAACATGTTTTGAAAAGACACAACAAGCATTTTAGCCAATACTCAATCGATCCATTTCGAAGAAACAAAGTCCACTTAATCCCCCACTTGTCACGGGAGGCTCAAAAGTTGGACAAATGGCCCATCAGCGCTGTTGCTTCCAGCCCGTGTGCTTCTGTCCCAAAATCAGCGCTGTTGCTTCCAGTGCAAGTGCTTCTGCAGCGCTGCTGTTCTAATCGCTGATTATTCCAGGTGAAAAACAATTACCAAGTTGGCAGAGATTGCAGGAAGTGAAAGCGATTACAAAATTGAAAGCGATTATCCTACTTTGAGCGTTTTTGATCAGCGTCAGAGGCCCATGATTTTCCGAGAGCAGTAAAGGTGACGTGCGTTAGATAAGGTTCGTTGCTTCGTAATTTATGCGACGTCATTTCTTATTCATGGGCTGGAAGAGCCAGGAGAGGGCTGGAAGGCGCTGAGGGCTGGAAGGAGACGCTGGAGCATATTCTTAGCTCGAAAAGGCGAAAAAAGCTGCCAACTTTCAATTTCCAATGGGAAATGAGGGGTGATCAAAATGAGGCTGGAAGAGGTGAGATTTTGACTTTCTCCAGCGATTCTCTCCTCCAGTCACTTTCACTTTTATTCAGCGCTATTTTGGTGGAGGTGTCCTAAATCGAGAGAGAAGCGCTTTTCTTCCTTGATTTAATTAGAAGTGCTGGCTCACCTAATTGAATTGTTTTTCCAGCCCTCCCCTCCCCCCTCTTCTTTCAGCGTTCAGCGCTGTTGTGAAGTGGCGTCAATTTGGGATTATGAAAGAAGCGTAAATGGATTCGGTCAATTTCAGCAGCGCTGTCCATCTCCCAAAAGTCATTCCAGCCTCATTTCGCCTAATTCATCAGAAGGGAATAAAAGGAGAAAGCGCATGAGTTTTCACTGCGACTTTCACTCTGCGAGTGAAAGTTGGTGCAAAAAGCCGGTCTACGGCTCACAATTTACCTCAGTGGTGCTCGTGGACGGGGCTGGAGTACTTGGAGGGGACCCTTAATTCCTCGTGCCCACTTAAGGACTTAGAACACAAAAAAAAAGTAATCGAAAGTAAGAAAGTAAGAAAATAAGAAAGTAAGAAAAGAGAAAGTTGGACATTTGGGAGAGAAAGTGAAGGCAATTCTGGAGCTGTCAGATAAGACGGTACTTTCCAGACCCTTATTCACACCCTTTCGAAATTGTTCCAGAGAAAAAAAAACACGGTGAAAACAAAAGTGAAAAGCTTTACTTTCTCCTGGACAACTTTCTCCTCCAGGATTAAGTCCCCTTCTTGGAGCTGTCGGTAGTAAAGGGTCACTGACCTCGGGTCACCGTGAGGGTCAGCGAAGAGGAGTCCAGGTGACCCAATTGGAGAAAGAGAGAAAGTGAAAACAAAAGTGAAAGTACCAGCTTACATTTCTACTGACAGCTTTCTCTCCCAGGATTAAGTCCCTCTTTCTTCCTAGAGCTGTCAGTAATAAAGTAAAAAAAAAGTGAGGGTCAAGGGTCACTGACCTCGGGTCATCGTGAGGGTCAGAGAAGAGGAGTCCAGGTGACCCATTTGGAGAAAGTGAAAACAAAAGTGAAAAGTCTTTTTTTCTCCTGACAGCTTTCTCTCCCAGGATTAGCTTTTCTTTTTCTTATTTTGACAAGGGTCTCCCCAGGGGTCAAAAAGGGTCATTGACCCCAGGTCATTGTCAGAGAGATTTTTTTTTAGAATTTTACTTCTTATTTTGACAAGGGTCTCCCCAGGGGTCAAAAAGGGTCATTGACCCCAGGTCATTGTCAGAGAGATTTTTTTTTCATTGACCCAGTTTGCGGAGAAAGAAGACAAAGTGAAAGTAAAACTTTTCTGGACGCTTTCTCCCTGAGGATTGAGTCCCTCTTGTCAGTAGCTGGGAAGTGCAAAAGAGGAGGGGTCAAAGGGTCGTTTTGTGAGGGTCAGAGTTCCAGACCAGGTGGCGCCAGGTGGCCGGGTTGTTGCGGGGTGAGCCGGAGCGTGTAACGTGGCCCATTAGAGCCCATTTCACGGGAATTGAAAAGTGTTTTGATGCAAAAGAGGTTGGTGGGAGAGGATCAATAAGTTTTGGACTGGAGAAAGTGACGCTGGTGTCGTGGCTGGAAAATATGGGAAATTGGAGCAGCGGAATGTATCACATTTCCAATCATTAGTCCGGCCCCACCCACCGACGGAACCCACCCAAGCCCCACCACCCCCCTCATTACCCAACAGGACGACTCACCAGACAGAAGAACGTAAGCGTATCAACTTTCACAATTCTTGAGGGAGAAAGTCAGGCTTTGGGAGACAAAGTTGTGTCAACGTTGAAAAAGGCAAAGCCTTGACAAAAGTGAAAGTAAATTTGGTTTTTTTTTAAGAAGAGAAAGTAATTTCAAAAGAAAATAACAAACCTAATCTCTACGAATCTTGGAGCAGGTAAAAAATTCGCTTTGTCAGGAAGAAAAGAGCACCACGAAAATTTTCATAGTGAACTAATTCGAATTGCATGGAGAAAGTAAAGGAAGGGAAAATAGACTTTCACTGAGCAACCACTTCGACAACTTTCACTACAAGGCGTTATCAAATTTTTAATGATTTTTGACCAACTTTCACCACACAATCTATAAAGAAAATTACGATCTTCAACAACTTTCACCACAATGTGTTATTTCATAATGATGTTTTTTTTCAATAACATCACACCATTATTATAAATTAAATAATACATCAACTTTCTCTCCATTTTTCGATTTTACAACTGTCAACACAATATTTTCTTAATTTGTAATGATTTTACGTCAACTTTCATTACAAAATCGTATGACGTTTTTGTGATTTTTCAACTTTCACATCATTTCACCGCACCATTTTTATTATTTTCTAAAAATTCTCACATTTCAATCTTTTTGAAAAACAATCAACACTACATAATTTTGAATTTTACTTCTT
>VYYI01004122.1:0-10894 GCA_021029175.1 Bilobella aurantiaca
ATAACCTTCTCCTCCCCTCCTTCTTCTTATTCTGCATATAACTTGCTTAACAGCCAAATCTTTATTTTCTCCAGTGCACATTACAGGAGGAGAGCCGCCGTCTAAACAGTTATCTCAACCTCCGCACCGGCGCCCTATCCTTCTGCACCATGAGCACACACACATACACACACACAGTACAGAAAGGCTCCCCTCACATATAAGGAGGCGCTAATGATACAACTCTTAAGCTAAACGGATTAGCGTATTGAATTATTCTGTAAGAGATGCATGCCCAATGCCCAGCGCTCCTCCGGATCCTCCTCTTTCCCCGTCTCTCCCCCATAAATTTCTCTTCCTTTCCACTCTACTTTGTCTGTTGCATGGGGCCACATGGAGACGGACATTATGTACACGTGCATGCATACATATATTCATGCATTCACATAGACATTTATAATTAGAACACATTCTTCTTAGGCAGACGGATTATCTGTGATCTGGGAGGGAAGGGTGCGTGCGGAGTTATAGAGTTGCTCCAGTCCGAAATCCGACCATTATTAACCGTCCCATGAATCCGCACTTCCCACATACAGCCATTTCCCCGCTACTCCTTGACCACTTCAAGGCCCTTCATGTCCTCTATGGGAGGGGTGGATCTTCTATATACTTGTGGCTAACAAAATTAGCAGTATCTCCGCGAAGCCTGCTTGACTTTTGGGGATATGGAGCCAGCCGAGGCTATTACATATTAAGGCCATAGGCTCATGCCGCCCTCGTACGGATTTGTTGGGGGGGATCCGTACAGTATCTTACAAGTGGGAGTGCCGTGTGTCTTGGACGTTGGTGGAGCTTAGGAGGAGAGAGTGGACGGGTACTTTGTATGTAAGTGACGTGCAGGATGCCGAGGATCGGCAGGACTAATTTATCCCTGGTGGACACCTCCGAAGATGACTGATTGGACTGGGCATGTATGTGTTCGCTGGTGTGGCCGCGCGCGTGTATCTCCAACAGGGAAGGTGAAGAGTGTGAAGTGGCCTCTTCGTATTAAGTCTCAAGTTGAGTACCGAGGAGAGGAGACAGTAGTTGCTCTCATCTTCGTCGTTGTCGGCGTCATCCACCTCCTCCTCCCCGCCTGTGTGTCTCATGTGTGTACGCGGGGAGGAAGAAATAAAGAAAATATTGTAGAAAGTGGGATCTGGGTCGATCAGGGACTGAGGGTGTGAGTGCGTGTAGGCCTGTATGCAAGGTGGACATGTGTGTATCTATGGAGTGTGTATATATGTGTGTATGTAGTGTATGTGGGGGCTCGTATGCCGCCGTAGGTGTGCCTGTGTGTCAACGTAAGTATGCATGTGTGTGTCTTAGGTGAATGTATGTGTGGATGCGTGGTGTGTGTGTGTGTGTGTGTGTGCGTGCGTGTGCTTGTGTGTGTGTATGTCTATGTGTCAGTGGACGTATGTATGTGAGGTTTGGGGAAAAGAAGAAGACGGACGGTGATTTAATTCGCTGTGTAGGTAAAAGGTCGCTTTTGATTCAGGCCACGATTGATTGTCGCACTCGTCAACTCGTGACTCGACTCACCAATGTTGAGCCAACAAGACAGAACAACGTCTTCGTATGTAGTGGAGGGAGCATCATATGAGGAGAGGTAGTAGGTGATGGCGGGGAGGACGATGGTGGTCGTCTTGTCGTCGTGGCACAGGAGGGGACGAGGGAACCGATAAGGGGAGGGAAAAAAGAGGGAAATGGAGCACAGATGACGGGGAGGGAGACGACGAAGAGCAGAGCAAGAGAGAGAGAGGGAGAGAGAGACAGAGAGAGAGAGAGCGGACCGACAGTTTCCCTGCTTCGATATATCTTCCAAGATTCCACCCTACTAGGTGACAGGGGACAACGTTGAGGCCACAGAGAGACAAGGGCACATCATTAAAGCTTCTCCTACAACACCTTAAACAGGAGAAGAAAAGACAATTTTGTTCAAAATCAAAGATTCCACCTTTACGACTTGAACTTTTCTCTGTCTTCGTCTTTGACGCCTTTGCGCCGGTGTGTGTTTATGTACACAGACATTTCGGTGTGTGGACGTGTTGTGGGACTCTCCGGTAAATAAAAGCATTTCAAATGAGCTCCACCGGGCACCACCATCCTTCTTCCTCCCTGATCGACAGACAATAGGTGGACCAATGAGTTAGTCTGACATAGACTACGGTAGTGTGGGTACACTACCGTGTGTGCCTGTGTCTCTCTGTGACTCTATTCTACCCAATGCAGGTCTGCGACAACATAGCCATTTTCCTCCCTCCCCCCTTGTGTCTTCTTCTTTTTCTTTTTTTCTTCTGTTTATCTATAGTCGGTGCGGAGATACTGTGTGGAAAAAGTCGGACTCGTCCTCGGTACACACAGACATACACGGCACACGCACACACACACACACACACACACACACTTGACTGCTCCGCTCCGCGCAGGGGAGGAATCCATGGTCTGTTGATTGAATTGAAGGAGCCGCGACAGAGCAGTTTTATGTTTTTTCAAAGTCGATTGAGGGAAAACTCGGGATTCTCTGATCAGAAATTCGTTAAGGAGACAGAGGAAGTGGAAGCTTACCTGATCCAATTAGGAAGAGGATGACGAAGAGTATTCTCATTATTATATCAGCCTTGGAATAATGTCTTCTCGTACATCAAAAGATTCCTTCAAATTTTTCCCAATTTCGTGTCTCTCTCCTCCTCCCTCCCCACCCGCAAGAAGTGCCGCCGCCACCAAGTCCCCAACGGCCTCACAGTTCTCTCTCTGTCCTCCTCCCGCCTCCGTTCGTTGTCCTCCACCTCGTTTTATGACGACACTCAAGAAAATTCACTTTCCCGCACACACTACTCCCTTTATCTAGCCACACTGGGGGACACTTTTACATGCATACTTTATTATGGGCTCAAATAACTTAACTCTTCCTCCCCGTCACCGCAGTCAGTGAGTGCCGTTAGTCGCTATAATACAGTCCGATTATACATACATATGTTGTTACTACCACCAACTGTACCGAATATATACATCTACAGAGTCAATTGGGACTTTGTGAGATGTAGACTTATAGTGAGGAGGATGCTCACTGATGAGAAGCTAATTTGCCCAACCAGATAGATCAATTACTCAAAAACTAAACCACTTGAACAATTTTTGTCTTCGGCAACTTCCCAATCTGCCTCCCTCCTCCCTCTTCTTCCTCTTCTTCGTCGTTCCTTTCCACCCTTTGAACTTGATTTACTTTCATCTTATACATTCGTCGTCACTGGAGAGAAACTGTATATATATATATATATATGTACAGGCTCAAGTTAGTCTGTAAGCACTTGATAAGTTCCCACCAGTCAATCTCTGCGCACTGTGGTTCGATGGGAATAAAATGTTGAGATGATTTGGAGCGTGTACATGTGTGCGAGATTATTTCAAATCAAAGTCCCCGCCAATTCTAAAGCCCTCCCTTTCAATTATCCTCTTAAAATAGCCGATGCACCATGAGTAAATCTCTGTAGGTTGTCATTGAGTATCATCTACGACCAATGTAATTACTTGCCATACTGTCAGAGGATTGGAAACTTTCCAGTAACTTGTGGGAAAACTGAAGAGTACTACGGCGGATAATTAAAGCCACTCGGAAATTTTAATAATAAATTACGTCACCTAAAGGCGACTAAATTTGACGCCCAAGCAAGATTGTGAGAGTTAAATTAATGAATTGTGACACTGGTGCAGCCGCCTTTGCCTCCAGTTCCATTACCCGGTTTATGTAAAAGCTTACACTGGGAACCTGGCACGCACGTCTGTGGCTTACCACGTTCAACTTCCCACGTGTCACACACTGCTGAAGACTGACGAGCTGCCTCTTTCCCTTCCGTTCCCGCGTTTTTAATTCAATCTTTTCTCTCTTTATTTCCGGAGCGTCTGCTCCCGATAAAGAGTTTGGATTTTTCGTCCTTGTTGTCTTTTGATGTGTGCAGGATTACAGAGGATCTGTTTTGGAAGCTGGAACGTCCGGGGATGTGATTGTGTATGTGACAGGCGGCAGGAAGTGCCTTGAGGAGAGGAAGAAGCAATTTAAATAGTGGGACAGACTCGACTGACTGAGTGAGAGACAAACCGTCGGTCCGTCCGTCTGATGCCTTTGTAAGTTTTGTTGTTTCTCTCTCAGCTCAGCTGTTTTCCAGGAGACACACTTATTTCATGTTGGCGTACACTTCTATTTGCCCAGGCTCGCGGTTGAGAGTGGAAGAACTACGGAGATTCAGGTTGTTGTAATTTACGGGCTAAATTTTTATTTTCTCAAATTGTTTTTCTCTCCCGTTCAGCGGAGTAGGACAAAGTGGTTCCGTCCTTGTCCTCAAGGAAGAATGGAAGCGAACCCCGGAGCAGTGGAAGCAGGAAGATCGGAATAGAGTCGAGTCAACAAGTACGACGACAAGAGTGTAAACATGACGTGCAAGTGCTCCTTTAGAGGAGCTAAGTGGGTTTAATGAAAGCGGAAGGATGACAAGGTCACTTGTTCCATCTTCTCTTCATGACAGATTAAAGTCGGGCCGGCTGCTCCGAGAATGAGGGAAGAGCGTGAAGCTAGAGGAAGTGAGTAGATTAGATTGTCTATTATTTCCGGACCATTAACTGTCCAAAGGCATATCGGCGTCACATACAATGAATGACTGAATGAATGAGTGCAAGTGCTCCTTTAGAGGAGCTAAGTGGGTTTAATGAAAGCGGAAGGATGACAAGGTCACTTGTTCCATCTTCTCTTCATGACAGATTAAAGTCGGGCCGGCTGCTCCGAGTCAACAGCGTTTCTGCAGTGGTAAGTCAGTGTCAGCGGTTGAGTGAATATATTCCTGTGATGATTGGAAATGAAAAAGTTTTCTGTAGGATGAAGTTGCTCCACGGTCTCCGGTTCCGCAGATCCGTAGAAGGGTGCAGATGTGAGAAGAACGTTACAGCAAGACCTCCAACTAGCGGAGTGTGACAGTGGGAAGAGGGCGACGAGAGAACTAACGGTTCAGAGGTTCAACGACAACTGCTGGATTAGAAAGCACTCAACTGGCTCTATAAAAGTGTGGAACCCGGTGAATCGCTGCCGTTGTGTGTGTGTGTGTGTGTGTGTGTGTGCTTGTGCATGGATATATCTGCGGTGTATATACGCAGTCATCGGAAGGAGACAGAAAGTAGCTGAACGAATCTCCTACTGCTCCTGCCGCTCCTATACACTTCTCCCGCTTCCCCTGCCCTGTAGGAAAGCTCAAAATACTGCGAGAATTCTCAGTCCTCGCTGCAGATACACACTTCGTACTCCACAGTTACAGTTACAGTTGTAACTTTACAGTGCTTGTCCTGGGAAATCCAACGTTGTTTTTCGATTGTGGTAGTGAGAAGTTGGGTGGAAGAGAGTTGTATGTGTGCGTGTGTGTGTGTGTGTGTCTGTGTCTGTGTCTGTGTGTGCTTGTGCGAGGAATATATATGAAGGCTGGATGCATGGTCTGTGAACCATGCTCATGCGTCTCTATGCCCCTCACCATGGTTTTGTATACGGGCGAGACGTGAGGAATTCGGATAGGAAGAGCATGAAGAGCTCGTCGCTTGGAAAATCAAACAGTGTATCGGTGGATCCTCAACAAGTTTTATTCTCTCCCTCGCCTGCTTCCTTCCTGGGCTTCACCTTTGGAGTAAACGCGGAGGATAAAGATTTATGCCCCGTAATGTGTACGAAATTAATAAATCTAAAATGGGGCTATACCCTACATCCAATTATTCCCTTATCTCTCACTCGACCTTTAGCCTATACTTTCTTCGGGGTTGGACTGACTTAACGAATGATGATGGCGCCTGTAATGTAACTTATAACTGTTATGGTAAGAGTAACGAATATTGCTAAAAGAGACTCTACAATAGTTTTAATGTACTAATATTATTAGAATGTCAATATTTTTCTTTATAGATTCGACACTGGTCATGGGCAAGAGAGAAAAATAGGGGATAGGGTATTTATCTCCCTTGGGTCACGGAAAAGAAGAGGGAAGATTTTCAATTTGAACCTCCAGCAATTTTCTCCATTATTTTCAATGGGATGAGGGCACATGACAAAGGAGTGTGAGTGCTCCCCAACGTTTTGGATGCGGGCGGCTTTGTGCAGAATAACTCGGTGTGTCTGTCTAGAAGAGGCCTAAAATACAATGTTAGCACGGTGGATTGGCTAAACTATTACCAGCATTTGCAGCAACTCGTCGAAACAATAATGAATAGGACAGGTGATTATGATGTTGCTCTTGAATAATGATCCCGTAGTGCATGTTACAGGATTTGAGAATATAAATTGTGACGTGGGGGAGTAGCGGCTCGGGCGGGTAATTTGAAGTGTTTCTACTAAAAGGATCGTCCCGGTCGGTGAATGGTTGATGGGTCGGAGGGACTTGCAGCAGCATACAGTCTCACGCTACAAAACTTACCTGAGGGACCCTCGTGGAAATCCGGGGGTCCTGGGGATAAGACAAAGGACGAGAAGATGGAAGGATTTTCGTCACCCGCCTCCGCGTTCCCCCACTACTATTACGTCTGTTGAAGACTATTGTCTTTCTTCTCCCCCCCTCCCCCTTGGAATATGAATAGGAAAGTTCAGTTATCATACCCAAGGGAAAACTAAAGAATAGTTTCGAAATGACAGGAGGAGCAGCGTAAAAGGTAGGTAATAGGAATGAGCGAAGTAACACGTTTCCTCCCAGACAGCAGCGTAGGCTTCCACTCATATTTCCTCCCGTCACTGTGAGGAGCGGGCGGCCTTACTACATGGTGGAAGTACATGGAGTATGTATTTTTGCAAAAGTACAATTACGATAATTTGAATATCGATCGGAGTTGGGGTATAAATTCACTTCTCCAGCTCGTGGCCCCTTCCACAGAAGGCTATCCATGAGGATTGGGCAGTTTTAGAGTTTGTAGTTGGAAGCCACTTAGTTAGGTTTGAATGGAAAATTGGTATGTAATGGAAATAGCTGCTATTATTTCCACTTCCCAACGTCCACTCATGTAATTGGTGGATGGATACGAGAAGCTTGTCCACGGAGTTGACATTTGGTGGAGGGGACTATACTCTCCTGCCATATCCGTTTTTAATCCTGTTTGAGTCAACATTAATTACCTTGCGTGCGCCAGAGTGTCGCTGTGACTATGGGTATGCCCCCTTGTAACTCTGTGCATCCGACGTGTCCAAGTACACACTCCATAGCTCCCCAAATCCACCATGTATATCTGTGCAAACATGCGCTCGATCATGGGAATTGGACGCGATCGGTTCGTCCGGATTTCCAGCCCCGATTGCTCTTGCTCCTTCATCTTACTTTATTTTTGCTGGGACGCGTCAGGAGGATTAATATATTCCGCAGTCGTTCCGCCCCGGCCCGTGGAGCAAATTTCGCTCGGAACTCCAAAGGCTTCGCGATCATTTTCTCGAGCAAATCGCCTATATCCCGGAATGATCACAAGTTAATTGGTGTCACATTACTGAGTGAATTACAGGAAGCCTCACCGGGTCCCATCTCTTCTTTACAACCTCCACGCTTTTTCCATGCTATGTGGCCTTACATAAGGGAAATTCGTTGCACGGTATGAGACACTCTGGCAGTCATGCTCAAGACCCGCTCGGAAAGAAGCACGTGGGCTAATGTTTGGAGCCAGCACCGCACGCCAGTCTCATCTAACCCGGTCCACTGCTTGGATCTCGGCTGCGAGGAACTTCCAAGTGGGAGTCCCAGGCGGAACGTCGCTGTTCCGGTCGCGACCAAAACAACTTACCAAATGGAATTGAATAAGTAATTTTGATTGAAGAGGGGTATGGGAGAGCATGCGGAGTCATCACCTTTGCCCCTTAAATACGACCTCCCAGACATATATAGCGGGCTATAGAAGTAGTACATTAGTGTTTGTTTATTTATACTGTTGTCCTATCTGCACCAGAACAGGCACTCTTTCCTCCTCCAATGTCAACTCGCAACTTTAGAGATTTAGTCATAAAAGTATTCAAATAACCTCCCCCTCCTCAAGCCAACTCTCCGTCCGTGTGCGTACATTTACAAACTGTCTCATGATTTTCAACTTTTCTTTGGTCCTATCGAGCTAATATCATGATTTGCGTTCATGGTCTCTCTCCCTCCCTCTCCCTTCCACACATGACAGTCCAGAAACTTTCAGCCTTAGTAAGTAATATTCCTACAACAGTACATTTCGTACATGCATTCCACATGCATACCCTGCTCAAATTCCTTTATTAAAATTCCAACGTACTTTCCTCCCACTATTTCCACGGGTGTGGCATCAGAGTTCCCGCCAACATCACCGAACAACATCCAACACTTCTCCTGAAACTGAACCACCAACGACTATACGTATGAAAATAAGGGCATGACTGTCACCGGAAAATTCTATGGCACTTTGTGGCAGGCGAAAGCCCGAATTTACGATCAAGGATAAATCTGACATGTTTTGCACAGTTGATCATGCCTAGCTTTTACTTTTTATGGCTAATCTCCCCGTTTGCCACCACGCCTTTTTCTTAGACTTTACGGCCTCTCACAGGTTAAACTCAATCCACATAATCTCAGGACCATAATGATGATGTTCCAACTGTTACGGAATCTGAGACTGAGTTTGAAATTGAAGTTGAAATTTCGCGCTGAGTTCCTAACATTGAGAAAAGGTGGTACGAAAATATCAAACAGTATTATGCATGTACTAGTTACTATGCTAATCATGCAACTACTTCGAACATTGCGCCCAGCGCAGGAATTAGTCGGCCAGTGCCATATCCAAATGCAATTACTAGCAGGGAACGTACATACTGACTAGAAGGAGAGGTAATGATATGATTACATTTAAGTTTACCATTGGAAGTTACCGAGAGTCTACTTTTACTTACTTACATATACTGTATGCACATACCAGCAGATTTCCTGTAACTTAAGAGAGAGAGAGATGGAGGGAACCTAAAGAAATGTGTGCACGTTGTAAACTGACTGGAGAGAGGATTATATTGGCAAAGGCATTAGTTGGCCATTTTTGCACTTAGTCGGCGGAGCGAGCGGAGAAGACATTTCCTTGGAAACCATTAAGTGTGCGAGAAGAAACAATTTAAATTTCTCCTCTCATTGCGACATCGATTTGGCAGATATACACACCACACACACTAGCGTATACACTTTAATACTCGCACATATATTCTACAGGCACGGAGGCACAGGAGGACGGTATTCTGGTCACACTTTTAGCACTGCAAAGTACCGGACCCGTCCTCCGTGTGCGAGTGTACTTTGTGCGGGAAACGGGAAGAGGAAATGGGAGAGACGGAAGGAAAAATGTGACTCCTTGTATGTATGTGTGACTGTATGTGCGGGGAGGAAGGAATGTGTGCTTCCAGCCCACGGTATCTATACACAAACACATGTGTACTCACAGTCAGAGCCGGAGAGTGAGAGTAGAGTTTTTGAAGATGAAGGAGGAAATGATTTTTCTTCTTTATTTCAAAAGTGTTTTCTATTTTCTTTCCCCTCCACTCGGCTCTCCATGTACATGGGGACGACATCGTCATATGGTTTCAGACCCGCTCCTCCCCGTTTTCGGTCTTTTTATCCCTCTAAATTTTTCATGGACTTTTTAGGCTACTGCACACACATACACACACTAGTACTTCCGCACAACTGTCCGTTCCAGAGTTAGTTTTATACTTCTGCTTACTTTTCCTACACCGGGCCCTCTCACACAGACATATTATTATGAACCTTGCATTATGTACGGAGGTGGTACATGAGAGCGGGAATCTGGGGACCAAGGATATAACCCACTTAATGTTATTTGTACTCTATGGTGAAGCCTATGCCTCTATTTCTCGCTCTCTGTGCATACAAAAACGATGAAATAGCAATGGCCCTTTTGCAATGGGAGTTTGTCGGCAAAGGCTACAGTGCAGCGGTTAATGTATATGAGTTGTATAGGAGCGAAAATAGTTTACTTTCCGACTTGATGCACGCCGGGCCGGAGAAAAGCACTCCCAGAGCTCCAAAAATCGTCCGAAAGGTTTTCTTTTTTTCAACGGATATTTATTACTTAATGTAAGCAGATTTATTGGAACCGTGGCGTGGTGGAATACTAGTCCACACTAGTCAGCACAAAATGCACAGTCACACAAATACACAAACACAATCATCTATGCAGCTTTTGTACAAGTGTGATGCAGTACACGAGGAGGAAATTAGATGGGAGTATACAGACGTCCTTAGCGCACTCCCATTTTCTCGCCCATACTCCCCGACAAATACAAATAAATACACAATTCTTCCGTTCCATCGCCCACCTCATTTACCCACCTCACATTTGCCACTGTGAGCACTCCCATTTCTAATACTCACGCTACACAAACACACACCCAACTTGAGCTGAGGCATAGTTAGAAGCACACCGAACAAGGGGGAAGATTGAGAAAAATTTGAATGTGTCCTCAGTTTTGAATGATGATTATGAGGATATCCTAGCTGGCCTTGCATACATACAGATTCACAACATAGAGTTGACTCAAGCATGGTAGATGGGTTTGACGGGTAGAGGCGACGGGGGAGGAGTACGGTGGTTGTGAAAGTGGAAAAGAAACGGGACATTTTTCCCCACCGCACACACTTCAATTACAATCCGACTTCCCGCCCGCGACAGCCCGTCACATACTTTCACTCACACCACTCACCCGTCAGTGTGGAAAACTTTTGACTGGTTATGAGACAAGTTTAAAAACGGATGACTCTAAATTGACCCCTCTGCTGGGCACCCCTTTGCCTACTACACACTCTCCTTCCATTGTGACTAAAGTTTATGTGTGTGCGAAAAACTTTCCTTCTGC
>VYYI01004123.1:0-10893 GCA_021029175.1 Bilobella aurantiaca
GTGGAGAAAGAGATGAGAGAGAAATGGAAGGCAAAGGGCCATTTGAGGAGAGAGAGGAGGGTTGAGTGGGGTTGAGGCGACGGGCACCGTCCCACACGCCAACAGGAGGGACCATGAGGGGGAAACTGTGCAAGAAAGAGGTATTCACAAGAACTTAATTATTTAATAGAAACTTTTAGTTTACAATTTCCTTAATAAAGTTGTCGATTACTGGTTACAAGTCTCGATTAGAATGCTAAAGGTTAAAATTCTCGTATAGAAAATATTTAAATATTAATATTATTGATTAATATCACTTAAAAAGTCTTTAATAATAGCTCAATAGTCGTTTTCGATGTTTTGGAGTTGTAGTTTGGAAATTTAAATACTTAGAACAGGTGTAGTAGTCTCAGGCAATAGGGTTATTATAATCCGTTTGATCATTTTATTTATCATGGAATTTCGTTTTATCTTTTAATATAAATTTTGGGTTAAAAGTTTTCTCAATATTTGTAACTTACTGCTTTTTTTTACTTTTAAGTCCCCTTAAATTAAGTAACTTTAATTAATACAAATAACTCACTACACGAAGCAAATTAAATTGAAATTAAATGATATACTCCTCCTTCATTACCACATCAGAGTTTTTGTTAGTAGAATTGACAATTTTGATTTGATCAATTCTTCAATCAATTAGTGAAATAAAAAGGGTCCAAAACCCCACAGAATCCGATTTCAGCGATATGTCGCTTTCCATTTTCAAAACTTACAATTTTTAGATTTCTCAGTTTCGAGAATTCGTAGAGTTCTAATATTAAAGCTCATTGTGTTTTGCTTAATTTTATACTTAAGGATCCAATGCTTGTTGTTAAATCTCGTCCAGTAAACATTAAAGCTCTAAAAATTCATTCAATTTTTAAAATTAATTATTCCGGACTCCAGGCCAGCATCCTAAAGAGTCATATGGTCCAACATCATTTGACTATTACCTGAGGACATATCGTCATTTAAATCTAAAAGTTAATATAAAATTAAGCCGTTCTATTATTTGCTCTAACTTATCTCCCCATAGGCTTCAAAACGTAAAACATAAGCCACCGCAATGAGCTGATTTCCACCAATGAGATGCTTTGGGAGACGAAATAAGAAATACACACCCCTCCATACGCGCGTCTTTACTCCCCTCTCACGCCTCGTAGTCTCAATTCCAAAGAGCACGGAGAAAAAAAGATGACATGTCGCATTTTGGCAATTACATATTGAAATGAATATTGTGTGCAAAAATATGGCAAGCTGTAATCAACAATAAGCTCAAATATTGTTTTACCATTCAATTACCATTTAATATTGCGAATAACGTATGCTTGGGAAAACAGTGATCTTATCCATGAATTTTAATACTCCCACTTTCTCCAGAGATCTTTAAAAAACACATTTAAAAAATGTTTAGGGAGACGAAATAAGAAATACACACCCCTCCATACGCGCGTCTTTACTCCCCTCTCACGCCTCGTAGTCTCAATTCCAAAAAGCACGCAGAAAAGAAGATGACATGTCGCATTTTGGCAAGTACATATTGAAATGAATCTGGTGTGCAAAAATAGGGCAAGCTGTAATCAACAATAAGCTCAACTATGGTTTTACCATTCAATAACCATTTAATATTGCGAATAACGTATGCTTGGGAAAACAGTGATCTTATCCATGAATTTTAATACTCCCACTTTCTCCAGAGATCTTTAAAAAACACATTTTAAAAATGTTTTTTAAATAGTGAAAGCTAAGGTGAAAGTTAGGAACTGGAGAAAGCAATCAGCAGATGAACGAAAAAGGGAATTACTCAAATGAATTCAGTTTTTAATGCTAGAACGGATTGTAGAAAAAACAATTAACTACGGTGCGAAGTTTAGGTTAAACTTAATTATAATTACCCATAAATTAATTGTGACAGCTTCTAACACTGACAAGGGTAGCTAGAAATAACGATCAGGCTACTTGCGGTGCGGTAATGCCAGTCAAATCCCACGTCGAAATTATTTGTCTTGGAGCATTGGCGCTTGAAAATAGCACGTACTTGAACTGTATCACAATTAGTTACGCAAGGAACCATGCAAGGGAGGGAACAATGAACACGGGCGAAGAGATGAGATGTCGTATACAAATCAGGAGATTCACTCGCTTGTAGTAACAACAGGAAGATGCCGTCGAATGGCACTGCTACTTCTTGGGTCGCCGATACTACTTCCAATCTCAGTGACTGCAAAGTTACCGCTATTCGAATTGATGGCAAACACTTCAGCCAATCGCTTTTGCTGGAGGATTGGTGCTTCTTGCTTATTTGCTAGACAATAGGCCAAGATATAGAAGGTAAGAGGTAGAAACGCCATGAGGCCAATGCCAATCTTCAGCGGAGTCGGCACACCCTCCCGTCTTACGCAGCCTCGGTCACTCCACATGAACCGAGTAATGTTCATCTGTTAATGTCAACTGATTAGTAAGTTAACTTTAGTTGGCCTAACTAGTCTAAATTTGATTTACCGTATCCACAATATCCATGCAAACTGCATCTCCACAACTGTCTTCAATGTCAATGTAACTGTCGGTCAAGTTGCTGTAACTGTCGAGACAGTCGATGCAAGTCAAATTCTCCAACTGCCCGGTATGGTTCTTAAAACAGGCTTTAGTTTGTTTGAAATAACGGTCAAACGTAAGTGTTTGTGCAGTAGGATGCTTTGTAATTGTTCCATTGATATCACGTTTGAAGCAGGCTAAAGGTTAATACAAGAAAAACATAATTTTAGAGCGTGTTAGATACTATCCGAATAGTATTAGAATATATTCAAACTATTAACTTACAATTGCAGTTTGCTTTCCCCCATAAATGTCGGACGTATTTATAGGCTTCGCTAACAATCTGAAGTCGATCTAAATTCACAAAATAGTCTCCGCAGATATTCCACATCTTCATCAATGGTTGCTTCAAATATGTCATGAGCCGCCCGAACTCGAAGATAGTCGTTAACACACTTTTCGCCTTGATTATCCCAAAAAAGAACACTGTGTTTAGTTTTACGAAGAGCGGCAAATGAGATCAATTTAATTTCTGTTCCTCACATAAATGTATAGGTCGAGCATTCCTCACCGAGCAAAGCGTGTAGTTTGAAATGGCCCAACCCACATCCTACATGCGAATTGAAAAGCAAAATACTTATAAATCAGTAATCCCTAGCCTCATGCCCCTGATGCAGATTAAAATAGCACTTTATTCAATTACCAAATATTTCCATTAACCCTACCTCCACAATAGTCTGGCATGTGGGACTCGGTGTCCCACTTCCAGTGCCAGTTGCATTTGGCTGATCATTTGTCTTGTCCCAGTTCCAGTAATCGTCATCTCGACTCGATTCAGCAGCAATATACCTAGAAATCAGAAAACTGTTACCCTACTAGTACCAGTACCATTGTATTGTACATGTCTTCCTAGAATTCTCAATTTTAAATACTAATTTTTAGTACGCCATATAATGTATAAGTGTAGAATTTACACAGAGTAACTTACGGTATGAGTATGAAGCAGAGTATTGAGTAAATCATGTTCTACTAGGCGCTGATGTTTTCTAATTAGCACGTTTTCAAAACAAAATTTAGAAAATCATGTGCGTTTCTTTTAAAACAATATTTCACAAAGTTTGGAAACAAAACAAAAATAAGAGATCAGCTGATTCAAACAAATTTATTAAACTGAACGTGAATATTTTTTAAAAATATTTTTCGCGCAATATCAAAATTTCAAAAAGTCGGCGCGGGAGATAAATGATTTGTGTTTTTGTTTTAAAAATTAAAATTTTGAAGTGATTTGACAAAAAACGATAATTAATTGTATAAGTTAATTGCTTAGTTAATTATTGTTCTTACTTAATTGATTCAGCAATACTGATGACTGATGCAGAGCAGTACGTACTTGAGGTGGTAAGTTCTGGTAAGTGAATTACATCAGGTTAATTATATTAAAGTAAATTAGTAGTCGGAAATTGTACTCTTGTTGAGTTGCAGATATAAACAAGACTGACTGAAGTTCTGTCATTGAAGAAATTGATTTTAAAGGAAACCGGATGGTACGGCTAAGAAGCTTTCCAATTATTCCGGTAATCGCTGGATTGTAATCGTCGTTACACACACAGCACATACTTCGAGAAGCGAACGGTTTCGTTCGCACGCCTTGATAGCGATCAGTGATGAAATGACGAGTATAACGTTAAGAGCCGTGTCAACGCGAGCAGTACAAGGTTTAAAG
This sequence comes from Bilobella aurantiaca, assembly GCA_021029175.1. Taxonomy (NCBI): domain Eukaryota; kingdom Metazoa; phylum Arthropoda; class Collembola; order Poduromorpha; family Neanuridae; genus Bilobella; species Bilobella aurantiaca. The sequence continues at coordinate 4,274 of VYYI01004123.1, forward strand.
AGACTTGGTGCTGCTGGACATCCACTATCGTTATGTCTTATTCCGAGCAGAGGCTACTTGAACCGAAATCTCTTGTCTCTGAAGGACCGGGGCCTTATTTCTGACATATTCCCCAGTAACAACCAGGAGTTTATTGATCGCTGTAACGCTGGTCCGCAAGTGATGTACGCTGGTTTTGACCCAACAGCCGACAGTCTCCATGTGGGCAACCTAGCTGTCATTATGGTTCTTCTCCAAGCTCAGCGCGCTGGTCATTCTCCAATTGTTTTGGTATTAATATTTACTAAATATGAAACTAAAATTCGAATGTTTGAAGATTTGATTCCATTTCAGGTAGGAGAAGCCACTGGAAGAATAGGAGACCCAAGCTTCAAGTCTTCCGAACGTCCTGAACTTGACCCCTCCATTGTCTCCTCAAATACACGGAGAATTATCAAGAACATTAACGCGGTCTTCAAAAACCATGAAAATGTGTTTTGGGATGACAAGCGCGGAACCGAACCATTGCCGCCATTGAGGTGAAATTCTTGTTATAAAGTGTGACAATCTTATAACGACTTTATAAATTGACAATTGTATTCATCAATCTAGAATTGTTAACAATTTAGACTGGTACAAGGACTTGACTGCGATAGAATTAATTGGGAAAATTGGGCGCCATTGTCGGTTGGGTCAAATGCTTGGACGACAATCGGTGGCCTCTCGCCTCGTTATTGATGCTCCTATCAGCTATACAGAGTTCTCTTACCAAGTTTTCCAAGGATATGACTGGCTTCACTTGTTAAGAACATACGGCTGCCAGTTTCAGATTGGTGGACATGACCAAATGGGCAACATTGTCTCAGGCCACGACATTATTAGTAGGATTCAAAACAAACAAGTTTATGGTAATGACTTACGTATGGAATATTTGTGACATCACCAACCCTTTTGATTTTATAATGTTATTTTCGCTGTATATTTATTAGGTATCACCGTCCCACTAATTACTTCCGAAACTGGGAGCAAGTATGGGAAAACGGCTGGAAATGCGATTTGGCTAGGTATGTTCTAAAAGGTTATTAATACTTTCTAAAATATTTGTGCAAATTAGTTTAATACGTTTCATAGATCCACTGAAAACATCTCCACTGGAACTCTATCAATTTTTTATACGGACCCCTGATTCAGAAGTAGAGAAACTATTGAATATTTTTACCTTTTTGCAAACGGATGAAATCAATGCTATTGTCAAAAAGCACCAGGTAGTGTGGATTCAAATTTCACGTTTGTTTCTGCTTAATTAATAATTTTTGCTTTCTCCAAAACCTTAATTTCACAATTCGTTCTCAGGCTAAACCAGAAGCCAGAGCAGCGCAGAAACACCTTGCACGAAATGTAACATTGCTTGTTCACGGAGGTAAGGTTTTTTTAATTGTGCCTTTTTCTCGAGATTCGGTAAATCTTCAGGTATTTCCAGAAAGTGGCCTATCTTTTGCCGAAAGGGCTACAGAAGTGCTATATTCTGAAAACTTGGAAGCCCTTGCATCACTAACTGCCGATGAGATTCTGAACGTTTTCAAAAGTCCGAGTGGCACCATTGGCACCTCGGAGCTTACGCTCGAGGCAGGCAATACCATACTAGACATGGCCATCAAAGCGGGATGTTTCAGAACAAAAAGTAAAATAATTATTTTTCATTAACGCTCAGTTCAATCATTTCATAAGAACAATCTTTTGTTTGTAGATGACGCTATGCGAATAATTAATGCCGGTGGATTTTGGCTCAATTATCAACGTGTTTCCAATTTCGAGGAAATGATTGTCCCCGGAATACACATTCTGCCAAATAAAATAACGCTTGCTCGAGTAGGCAAGAAAAATTACTATTTAATAAAGTGGAATACGTGAAAATTTAGCCTATGCAATAAAAGCAATATACCAAGTCTATGACATTTTAATATATTTTTTCTATTGCACATTTGGTAGAATGCTTGCTTTAATTAGTTTAATTGGCAGTTTATAGTCTGGGTACTCTTCCAGTAAGGCGTCACTAAGCTCAACAATTGCGTAACATCGTTCCTCCAACTTTCGAATTTCTTCTTCCACTGTTTTTGGATGGGCTGGAATTTCAAAACGCTTCAGATTCACTGCCTCCAGCGTCTTGTACTTGATTTGACGCAAAATGACTTCGATCAAATTCTACAAGACCAAAATGAAGGAAAAAGTAATTTGCGCTTTTAGAATCTTTCAGTAAGATTTAGAACAAAATAAATTTACAAGTTTTAAAAAAAGTCCTTTTTACCTTGTGCTTCTCAATGGCAGCTTCCGACAACTTGTCATCTGCAGCGTCAATTATTTGTTTAATTTTTTTCAGTGCTTCATGCTCACACTTGACCTTGTCCTGGAGCTGAGCAATGTTTTCTTCGGCTTTTTTCACTTGAACCTCGGCTTCCTTCGCCTCCTATAATTATTTTAATTATTATTTTTTATTACGTATTATAATTTTTTATTAAATATTAAAATAAAACTGATTAAAAAACGAATTTTTGCAAAGTAAGTTGAATTCAAAATAACAAACTAAAGATGCTCTGCCTTAAAAATCCATAATTTTAACTTTGAAAAAAAATAGGGACTCGACCAAGAGACTTTCAGCTTGACCCTTCGTTGACCTTTACCTCTAGGATTTTTTTTCGTTTTTGCTTCACATTTGCCTCTTCCCGCTGAACATGGATGAGCATTGAATTTGGATGCAAGTTATTTTTCTTCAGATTATAGTCAGCTTGCTGAATAATTCGTTCTCGCTTGTCAATGCTCCTCTCCATGTCACCCATCAGCTTCTCCTGAATCCGCCTCAAGTCATTGTGACGTACCTTTAATTAAGCATTTTCTTAAATTTAAAAATGTATTTAAAAAAAAGAAATTGTAGGCCATTGACCTCTGACCTGCATATGGTGAATTGCGAGGCGAAGCTGTGTCATCGAGTTCTCCTGCTCCTTTTTAATGGTCTCCTTCAGTTCCTTCGCCATTTTGACCTTTCGTTCCCAAATGAGGCAGTGGTCATGCGCCGCAGCGAGCTCACGTGCTAACCGCTCTTTTTCGCCTTCCAGTCGCCCTATTTCGTCTTGGAGCTCAATTGCTTCGTATTCAGCGTCCTTGGTTAAAATATAATTTATTAAAGTTATAATTTAGATTTTTTTTTTCTAATTCTTCCCAAAAACATTACTTAAAATGGATTCTACTCCGGGTAAATTTTTTTGACAATTTTTTTTTTTTTTAATTTTTAAAACAGTTTTTTTTAATCAATACCTTGAGAACGTTGACAAGTTCGTTCTGGAGTAGAATATTGTCACGCTCCATGGCTTCCTGCTCCTCCTTCCCTTGAAATAGCTTCGAATTTAGCAGGTCAATTTCCATTTGCGCTTGCTTAATTGATCGCTCCAATTTCACTACTTCTTCCTGCTTCTGGTCATTTTCAGCCTGGAGACGCTGACGTTTACGCTCCAAAATAAATTCCTCTGTTAAAAATGAACTACAATTAACAAAATAATTAACTAATTGTATTTTCTCAAAATAAAACCTTTGCGGCGCAGGTCGTTTTCTGTGAGAATTTGATCACGTTTCACAGTAAGCGTAACGAGTTCATCCTGGAGCTTGAGCCACTTTTCCTGAAGGTCAACGCAAATCGTTCGATTTGAATTGACCTGGCGTTCCAATTCTTGAACTTCCTCTTCAAGCCGACCAATCCCGAGATTCTAAAAATTATATCCAAAATTTTAAAATTTCAAAAATTATGTTTAAAAATTTTAAAGTCTGGGTTTTTTTAAATGTAGATTTTTGATTACATCCTGCTCGTCGTTCAGTTTCTGGAGCTTTGTTGTCAGGACCTGAACTTCTGAATTCTTTTTCTGGAGAACGCGCTCAGAGTATTTAATTTGCACTGCTTGTCTCTGGAGCAGTGCTTCTTGCGCTTTCAGCTTCTTTTCCAGCTCGGCTAGAGCCGTTTGCTTTTTCAGTAGATCGGTCCGCAGCACTTCGCATTCGTAATTGGCTCGTGTGGCATCATTCTCGACTTTGAGCATTTCGTCCTCACAGAGCCGTGTTTTTTCACGAGCTTGTTGAATCTAAAGTTAATTACAGTAGCGGTCATTTAAAATTACAAAGTGGAAAAGCGATTTAGAAAATGTAAAAATTCGTAACCTGACGAGCAATGCCCTGAGCCACTTTATCCATAGCGGTTTGTTCTTGAATAATTTTCAAGATTTCGTCCTCCAGCGATTTCTTCTCCATGAACAATTTTTGAATGCGATGTCGAGGAGCGTCGAGCAGTTTTTCCAGCGCTGTAAGCTCATTCAAGCCCTTGGCATACTCTTCCTGGACTTGAGCTTTGAGCTGCTGGAGCATGGACAAATTGGACTGGAGCTCGGTCACCTGACCTTCGAATCCGGCGGCGCGAGTTTTCAAATTCCGTTCTTCCATCTTCCGCCGCTTGAGCCGCACCGTGGCCTTCTCGTGGTTCTCCTGCTCTTTCGTAATGGCTCGCATCAACTGTTTGATTTCGGTTTCCTTTAGCTTCAAGTCTTCAACAGTAGCTCTATAATTAATTAAAGATTATAAATTATTTCAATTTTTTTTTTTCAAATTTAGAAATTTTATTAATTGTTTTGGAAAAGTCATACTCAATTGTTTTTCTAGCGGCGTTCAACGCTTCATCTCTAGAGCGAACCACTGCAATCGTTTCGTTCCACGCTCTCTGCAAGTGACCCTTTTCAATTTGTAGGGCTTCAATCTCTGTTCTAAAAATTTTGAAAAAGCAAAATTACCATTATTTTAAAATACATTTCTCTTGAAGTAAATAGTTTTATCATTCCATCATTGAATGTCAAAATCAAATTCATGGAGTAGAGGATTTCGTTGTTATTTGAAGTGGGAGAAAGCATTCGAGTGAAAGTGAGGCTGTCTCCGCGAATCGAAAATTTAAGAGGATTTTGGATTAATTAGACTAATTAATCCCAAAGTCATCTTTTGTCAACAACGGGATTTAATGAGATTCTTCTGTTCTCCACGGTTTTAACTGGAAATTTCCAAAGGGTTTCCTTTTGTCTGCGGTTCCTTCATTAGCATTTAATGAAAGCCCGGCATCGGGGACACAATAGAAAAGCCCTTTTGCGTTGCTCTTCTAAAATTCAAAAACAAAATCGCTTACGTCGCTTCAGCGATGAAGGTATTGAGTTCCCTCTGCTCTTCACCGTGGGCCTGGATCTGTCGCTGAAGAGCCGCATTTGATTGGTCCATTTGCTGGAGGCGGAGCATGAGACGATCCAAGTAGATATCTTGGTCACGCTTCTCAACTTCAGCCTGAATTTTCAGCTTCTGAAAGCGCTCATCAACGCGCTGCGAAATTAGCAGCTGACCCTCATAGTCACGAATCGCTTCTCGAATGCACCACTCCATCAAATCCATCTCCTTTGTAGCGGTCATTAAGCGCTTTTCTTAAAAAAAAAATTGTAAATAAACACCAAAAAGAAGCGTCGCTGGTAAAGCTGAAAGTATTGTCTATAGTTTATAATTTAACTTTAAAGTTTTTTTTTAAATAAACTGTTAAAAAAAAGCTTTCCGTCAGATACCTTCCTGCACTTCTGTCTGTAGCTCAAATTCGGCTTGTTTTCGCTGAACAACAATTTCAGCGGTTTCAGCGTCCAATTGCGTGCGCTTTTCAGTCAATTCCAGCAATTCCTCCTCTTGACGCTCCATGAGCTCTGATTGGCGCGTGAGCTCGTACTGGAGGTTGTAGAGCTGCTCTCCAACCTCTTCCCGTTCTTTTCGCTTGGTTTTCAGATCTACTTCCTAAAAATAATTTTAAAAAATATTTTTTTTTTTAATTTTTGATATTTTTAAAACAATTTTTTTTCAAAAACAGGTTTGTTTTGATTTTAAAGCTTTGTGCGTTACGTCCTAACCATTTCACGCATTTGACACTCTTCCATGTAGATTTGTTTTTGAAGATGGCGCTTCAAAGCGGCTTGGAACCGCCTCATGCGCGGATGGTCAGGTCCAAGAACCACCACTTTTCCTTCAGTGTCCTCTGGAACGGAAACCACTTCCGTAGAGACTTGCGCCTGCGTTGACACCGTTACCGGCCGCGGTTTAAAGAAATCGTCTTCATAGTCGTCGGGCTCATTTTCTTGACCTGCATCCGCCGCGGCGGCTTCGTCCTCTTCAGGCTCTTCCAGGAGCTTGATCATCTCTTCCAGCGATTTGGCAGTCAAGGGCACTTTCGATAAAAAAAAAGTTGTTTTGAAAATTGTTATTTAAAAAAAATGTATGGGAGTTTAAGGGCACCTCTCGATGGAATATTGTCGTCTTCCGTTTCTCCAGCATACTCCTCAGCGTAGGCCATGAAGGCCGCCTCGCCGTCTTCGTCTTCGTTGAGTTCCTGCTCCTGGTACTCTGGCAGGTCAAAGGTCATGGACCCTTCTTGACCTTCACCTTCTTCGTCAATGTCTGAGAGCCTTGTTCGTAAGGGCCCACCTTCCTCGCCCATAAGTTCTTCCTCCCACTCATCTGCCGAAGGTGCCGTTGTCCCGACCTCAACGACCAAAGACTCGTTTTCATCTAAGGAAGCGTTATGTCATTTTTTT
>VYYI01004124.1:0-10889 GCA_021029175.1 Bilobella aurantiaca
ATTAATTAGTTGTATACAATTATAAAGCAATTTAAACCCGTTCCATGGGCGAAAGCCCGAAGGAGCGGTTAATAAAATCAATCAAATAATAAAATCAATCAATAACTTACAGCGGAACCTGCTTTTAAGATTACATAATTTTGATTTAATTTTTTTTTGTTTAAATTAACGATGATAATAAGCAAAATGTTTTTTTTTAAAGGAAGACATTTTCTGTTTTAAAATTGATTCAGAGGGAAGTACGAATAATCAAATTGGCATTTTTCTTCTGAAATCTAATATTCTAAGCCTTCATGTTATCTAAATGAATTACTAATTAGAAGGGTTACATCAATTTGGATGACATTGATCGCAGAATCCTTTCCTAAAATGTTAACAAACGATTTAAAAAAAATTATGAACCATTTTGTTGGTACATGTTGATGTTATTGGTCAATTCCTTTTGTCTTGTGTCGTCACATCATATGCACAAAATACTTTTAGCTAGAAACGTTTTACGTTGGTACGCACAGACATTGAAACTAAAAAGTAATTTAAGTAGGAAATTGTAAGGTGTAGAAAAGTAAACTAATCCCGAGTGTTTGTTACAATGTGGGATATTGAATGTTAGTAGTAGGCACGAGATGTTTAATAGCATAATCAAAGCTCTACAAGGATTTGATGATACTAATATGCAACAGAGAATAATAGCTTTTTCTTGTCATAAAACATTATTTTTCATTACGTAAAAATTGTTGGCTATTTCAAAGAGTGCAGCGGAACTAATAATTATTATTTACATAAAAGCCGCAAGTTTAACAGTTCGCCTATCGTTGAATTAAAGAATTGGAAAAATTCATAGTCATTTCAATGCCAAGAAACCAAATGGTGGAAAGTGGAAAAGTTCCTTTGCAAAAACAGGGCTTGGAATAGGGATACAGGTTCAAATTCAGATAAATCCGAGAAAGAAAATAACAACTTTTAGACATACACATAAAGGAGCGTCCCTTAAGGGTAAGTCTTATTAGAAACTGCGAATCTGATTTAGTGAAGAAATAAAATTACTTTAGATTCTTCGAACGTGACAAACTTTTATTTTTTAACTTTCCATTTAATCGTTTCTGCACGTTCTTAATGTAATTTGCAGATCATGCAATTAGTGATTTACAGTCAATTACAGCATATTAGTTAACCTAAGTGATCCCTACAACCGAGAGTTCTTCTGGTTATTTACGGTGACTTCAACCATTTTTCTTTGCATAAATTTACTAGATTTGAAATTGAAATCGTAAGGAGTTTGTACTTTTGGAATAATGCAAATATAAATTTGCACTTGTTACTACATTTTACTACATTCTGGTCAAATAGTTCATCTATTTGACGCAACCATTGTGTAACAAAGCTATTGAATTTTGTCTTCTGCACTTTCTCTTAATAATTGGTCGTTGTTGATGGTAATGAATGGAGGAAGATATTGTTGGAAAGAAAAGCGTGTCTCTTCCGTTTCATCCAAAATTCAGATTCAGTGATCCACTGACACTGTGATTAATAATCAAGGAAAAGATGATGATCGGAAGCATTATCACCTCATCAACTTCAAATCACCTTCCTTTCACTTTCAGTGAGCAAAAGGGGCTTCAACGCTTCAAATTCAAGGAGATTCACCGCTTCATTAGCTGTTGCTGGAGGGAAAGTCGCACTAGAAGGTTAGAGTGTCTCAATTGAAGATTTCTTGTAGATCAATTTAAAATTAAATTGATTTCCTTGAATCAAATCATTTGAGCAATACAATGCAATCAGAACTCGACTAATTCTCAAGATCACAAACAAATGGATTTGTAAACAGTTACAAACAACTCTGCTGAATTCTGTTACAACTCAACAATCAAATTTTAAGCCTCCTACTTTCCTCACAAAAAAAAAATGTATATGTTGACAACACTTATACATTAGAATTTTTAAAATATATGAAATGAAAATATTAAGTTTGAGTTTAATATGTGCAAAAGTTCACAAACTGTTTGCAAAGTATTTAAGATTTTCAACGACGACCTAATTCGTTATGCAACTCGTAATTATTTGCAATGGAATGACTCGTAATTTGGCAGGTTCTTTAATGAACTTATTTGCTCAAGTACTCTGTTTTGTTTTTGCATCTCACCGTAGGTAGCCAAGTTCTATTTTAGGCCAGGATCAAACGTAAATTAATTGAAGGCTATTTAAAATTGAAAGTGTCTTGAAGCAGAATGGCTAACGCCCAACGAGATATAAATTTCCGCTTGCGGAGATAAGAATGTTACCAAACAGCAATTGACCATAAACTGTACGTAGAGTGCGTCTGTAAAGTTTTGGATACAAAATATTGTATAAATTATTCCAAACAGCACTGATTAAAAACTGTTACATAATTTGGCATCTAACAGAGTAAGATATCCTTTTTAAAATAAGTTTTTAATTATTTTTTTATTTTTTTAATTACTCTTTTTCGTTGTAACCATTTTAACCGAAAAGTTTGATACTATTTTCCAACTCGAATAATGCCATTGTTTTAAGCAAATCAGTTCAATAGTCACACAGCGTCAAATGCAACAAATACACTACACATCTAATGCTGTGCATTTTTGTTTGATGGTTTTTCTGCAGAATTGAATTTTGTTTTACTTCGCGATATCATAGGAAGATTGAAGGCGGAATCATATTCAATTTTCCATTTGTGTTTAATTAGTGACGTAAAAAGAAAATACCTGAAGGCAAATGCTGCCAATTCGAAGACATTTTGTGCCATAACAATTTTTATTATGTTGCACATCTTTGCAATTGCAACAGAATTTTTCATTGGAAAAATTACATAATTGTATGTACCATATCGGCATGTATTCAAGCTTGATCAGTTTGTAAGCTTGGCTGAAAATGCTGAAATGTAAAAATTCACCAAAAAAACACTAAATTAATTTAATTGAATTTCTTAGATTCTTTCCTTTAGTTCGTTTTAGTCTTCTGATTCCGTTCTGACTAGGAAAAGCCTTCATATAAAAATAATAGGAAACATGCTCTTGATTTGAAGTTTTCCTTCAAATATCGACCCACGCTATTCAATTGCCAGCACAATTGCTATTTTTCCTGTCGAAGAAGTGTTATGACAGGGTCGTTTATGTTGAGTACTGGGAGTACTGCTGCAAGTGGTGAGTACTGGGAGCCATATTGAGTAATTGGTGCTCCTCGGAGGTGTTAACTGGCCTCAAGAGGATGATACCTTAAAACTCGGCCGAGTATAAATGGAACTACTGACTAGGAACTTCGCATCATTTCTGGTTTGGTTCCGCAGATGAATTAGCATTCTTCCTCTTAAACCACTAAACAGCTACCAAAGTGACACTTTCGTTTTCGGCAATACTAAGAATCATCTCCAAAGATCAAAGGGACTGAGGATACCTCAAGGATTTCGAGTACTAATTGTGTTTCATTTTTACAAAAATTTCGTGAAAGTGATTTGTTCGTGCGTGTGTAGTGGAGATTCAAAATTTAATCCAGAATGAAGATCCCACTTAATCTGAGGTCCGCCATGACGCTCACGGTGAGTACATTAAAATATTTACTTCTATTGAATAGTCCCTCATCATTGGTTCATTGGCCGGATAAGCTAGGGACAATCATTCTATTCGGATTAGGCCACATTTTTATAAGAAATCTTCTTATAAGTAATGTTAAAATTTCCGCAAAATGTTGAAATTCAGGTAACAATCGAAATTTTCAGCTTTCCAGGATTATCTCCTTAAAAGATTTTCCTTTCGAAATTGCACTGTATTCAAAGAGGATTGTTTTGCTCAAAACGCTTATTCAGCGAAAATTTAGAATTAAAAAGAAATTAGGCATTTTCAAATTTTACTCTTATACTACAAATGACGGTACTAAACATCCTCTGTGATCACATTCGGAGCTATTGGAAAATTTACATAATTTAAGCAAAAAAATACTTGTTTGACAATCAATGACAGTCATTCTAAAAATGAAACAAATTAAATTTAAAGGTCATCTGACTTAGGTTTTAATTAAAAAACACTTAAAAGGCGGCTAAATAGAGTAATGAGTCGATGATAGCATGCATCTTTTCATTTGTACTACTTCCTGCAATCTTCAACTCTATGCGCCTTTTTGGAACGTTTAGTCTTGCACTCGAGCCGCTAAAAATGCTTAGCATGCATTCACCCGAAAATTGCAGGAAGCCTAAAATCACTTGAAATCTCGAATAGGGAAGAGGATTACGATCTCTAATTTCTGAAGATGCCATTTCCCATTCATTGTCACACGCAAGAAAGTCACCCACTTCAAAGTCCCTTTTCCTTTTCAAAGCCTTTAAGAGCTTCAAGAAATCTTTTGAGAAGTGCTCCTAATTCAGAGATTAGCAAACAACAAGGGAAAGGTAGATCTTACCCAGAAAATCAGGACCCTTCCGCCTACCCTTTGATTGCGCCAATTGTTCTCACAATCTTTTGCATCTTCCTATAGCTCTCCACGTGCCTCCTTCTGTCCTCCGGATACGGTAACCAAGAGCAACGACAACGGTTTCGTCTCGATCGGGCTCGTCGCCAGGGTTACCCGGACAGGCCTCAAGGGCCTTCCCAAGTCCCCTCGTCCTTATACGGCCTCCCGCTACAGGCAGTCCGAGATGGGAAACCGGAAGTGCCCGTCTTGTATTCCTTGCCAAGATCCGGGAATTTTAATCGACTAGGTGACAACGCCCTGAAAGATCAAGCGTCTCAGATAAATGAATCTGAGACGGAGAGGATCGACTCGCAGGGCTCGACAACGGAGCTAAGTAGCACTTTGACGGCCCTTGAAGATTCGTCAGAGCCTTCCAAGCATTCGGATATTGAAGTTTCTGAGGCTTCTGGGACTGAAAGGGAAGTCACTTCGAGCCCTTCGCCTGAGGACTTAAAGGGTAGAACACAAGGCCCTTCTGAAATGAAGGAAACCATGTTCCAGGATGCTGGAATTCGAGATGATTTGAGTAGAAATGCAATCATGGGCTATGGCGGTTATTCGAGCGGTGGCGGCGGAAACGCTGAATTTAGGCGAATAAACGAAGCCGGTGGAGAAAGTTTAGACAAGAGAAAGTTGAGCAGCGGCAATGCTGAGAATATGAATCCACGTTATACAAATAATGAAATTCCAAGAGTCTATTCCGTTCGACCGCTAAACGATCCGCAGCAAATAGAGAATGCCTACTATCAAATGAAGCCTTCGGGACTGGTGAGAACGCTCTTCCACATATTTTAGAAAAATGAATTTTTTAGAATTATTGAACAAGCTAAGCATCCAACGCAAAATGCAACTCATTTATGACCTTCTCGCCCAAAAACAGTACTAATCACATCTTTTGCGAAACAAAATTTAAATACATAATTATTGCGTTTCTTGCGAGTTATGTCCTTGCTTCAATAATAACAATCGTGAATACAATACAAAAAATACCTTTATAAAAATACAAGACCACACAAAATCATATAGCTGATTTATAAATATTGATGTTTAATTGACTTCTATTCATTCCAAAATTGCATTTATTCTTGTAGTATCGTCAACCAATGGAAATTCGAGAAGAAGTTGCTCAATTTCACCCTATGCAAACCTTTCACCAAATCCAACAAACTGATAGGTTAGATGAAGGGTATCCGGAACGACAGACGTTTCAAATGTACCAACATCGAATTATTGAGGGTCAGTCATCACCAATCAAGGGTCAAGGGTCTCAGGGTCAGGAAGTCCTTGACCTCTCAAACAAAATGAGAGGTTCCTTCGACGAAATGAGCCTGGAAGGGCTGGAGAATCATATTGTCGATTCGGATTTGCTGAATCGCGTGCAACAAATAATCGCAGATCACGAAAGGGAGCAGCGAAACTTTCTCCAGCAATATCAACAGAATAATGAACAGTTTCGGCCAGCCACGAGTACCAATGATGGACAATTTTCAAATGGGCACAGAGGCGGGTCAATTCAAATAGAAAACGTTGGCTCAAAGTTTCAAAATCCTACTGGAGGAGGATATGCAAGTAGTAGAGAGCAGATGCCTCCTGTTCAAAACGAATTGTCTCGAAATGGTGATCAGGATTCAAAACTAGAGCAGAGCAGGCCATTTCCCGGAATGACTTTCTTCAGAAGCAGTAAATCCTTCCCGGGAAACCCGAATCTTGAATTTCAGCCAGCGATTCTAACGGGCCATTTTGAACAAACGAGTATCGAAAAATCTGGAAATCGGAAGACCTTTGGATCCCCGATGGCTGAGGTATTCGGTAAAAATGAATTCTACCTTCCTCCGCAAGTATCCACCTTTCAGGACGAAAATACTATTTTTCCAAACAACAATTTCCAAAATATTCAGCAGAAGCTTTCGCAAAAATACTTTCCACAAATGCCCACCGTCTTCTATCCCCAGCAGCAAGGATTTCAACCACAACCTCAAAATTTCCAAAATTTTCAAAATTTTGGTGTACCCTTCGTCCACCGCGATCCGCCTTCTCGCGTTCCACCATTTCCGCAAGAAATGCGGTCACCAGCTCAAACACCGCCAGTATTTCGTCCCATTGTAATGCCAGAGGTCCCTCGAGGGTACGACCTCAAACCAGTTGAAAGGCAGAATTTTCCTGTTCAGGACAAGCCAGAGTCAAATGGTGGAAATCAAAAGTTCATTGAAAATTCAGCATCTGCTCAGAATGAAAATGGCGGGAGATCTCAAAGCAGTAGTAGTGAAAGTAGTCTCGGAAAGAATAATATTGGCTCAAATGGCATGGATTCCTTGAAATCAACAGAATACAGGCAAAATGAGCAGCGTTACACTGAATACTTGCCGCCGGTAGCATCTCTGTCTCAATTTGTTGGAAGAGGTGAACAGAATCTGATTAGAAGTGAATCTCAAAGTGAGAATCCAAATGTAATTATGCGAACTATCGTCATTCACGAGGATGCTGCCAAGAGAGGAGGCGGAAATGCTGCCAGTAGTAACCGAGCCTTTGTTACCAAAGATGACACGAAACGAAATGAGCTTGACAAATATGACGGAATGATTTTGCAAAGAGGCAGTATCCCTACCACGGGAATGGAAGGAAGCGGAAATGAAATTCGAGGCTCAGATTTCGAGTCAAATCCCAACCAGTTCCAATTCCTTTCTGCTTCCGCCCAGCTTAAGGTCGGCGAGAACAAAAACGAAGGGCCCCGAAGCCAACAGCCGAGTCGACCCTTGACCTCTGACCTCCAGGGCTACGGACCCTTGAGTCAGATGCGAGAGTCCGAACCAGAGATGCCACGCCCCATTTATGGCATTCCCATAGCCCCTGTCCTCGGCCCAGAAGCCTTTGACGATTCTGTCATTGTGGATGCTGACGATCAATCATCCAATTCTGTGTTATCCACCTATAGTGCCTCCCCCTATGGGTCCGATGTCTCCGGAAACTCAAATTTGTTTGATATTTACCGTTTACCCAAATCTAACGAAAACTCAAGGTAAATATTACAATTTGTGACTTTTTTTTTTGTAGTTGTAAATATTATATTAATCATTGAATTGATAATTATTGAATTTATCAGAAACAAAGTGTCACAGAATCGCAGAGAAGCACTGTACGAAAGATATTTGCAGAAACGATTTTCTCCTGCAATTTCATCACCACTGGCAGGATTTTTCAGCATCATGGCTCACCGGTCTTAATTGAGAATATGGTTTAAACAATTAGAATAAACTAAGTTAATAACTACTTAACTCTTATAATAGTGTTTGCGTGGTTCGTTAGATTTTTGTACCCTTTATTGTAAGACGTTAACAATCGATATGATTTTATTAGATTTTTCTTTTACCTCTATACAATATAATCATAATTTATGATTGCATTGATTGCTAATTCTATCGTTTTAACTAAATAATTATTTAAGACGAGTTTAAAATTATTGACCTTACTAATTAACGTCAACGTTAATGTACTTATATAGTGCCACATCATGTTGTGAGCTGATAATAATTGTAATACAATTACTAATTCTACTCTAAAAACGATGCTGAAATACCCGTATCTGAAACATAAGATCAATTAGACAATATACACTTCAACAGAAATTATGGGCAATTGAATGTTTAAAAAAAAACCATTGTAACAGATTAATCTATTAAAGTTATATAATTTCCAAGTAATTGAAATATTTGGTGATTAGTGAATGAGTTATAAAATTTTATAATTTTTTGGTTGTTTATCAAAAACAAGTTGTGTGAAATTTTTCAATTCCAAGTACGAAGAATTAGAATAGTACACTCTATGCTTAGGAATAAAAATAGAATCATCTGCATCGCATTCGGGAAGAAAACAACTTATGATACAGATGAAGAATGCAAAATTGATACTTTGATCTTGGGCTACACTGATGCTGCTTCTGGAGTTTCTGCAATAAGTGTCCATTGATTCATGTTTCTTTCTGCCCCATCTCTCATTGCCTGGAAGCGTGGATTCATGCCGGAAAGGGCCTGTAAAGTCAATAATTAAATTTAATTTTGAACAATGTAAACTTTTGTTTTAATCCAGACTTATATGAACTAAATCACTTTTCCTGATTTCCAGCATTAACACTTATTTCTCTTAGGAAAACAAGCCCGTCTTTGGGCGAGGAATTCACTTAAATTACACTTTTGTCACTGGAAAAAATTTCATTGCTATAAAAAAATTAGTAAATCTTGCCGAAGACAAAATCAAAAAAATGCATTTTAGCGTGAAACTTTCATCAATCAACCTTAAAGTTAAGAATATCATGGAGCTGCACGATGACTATACTAATAAAAGTTCATATACTTAAGAGTGGACAGAGAAGCCCGTTCTAGGACAGAAGGATCCGAAGATTGAAGCTAGAATTTTCCTGTCCCAGGACGGGCTTGTTTGGTAAAATTAAATGCACTATAATCAATACCCATTCATGATCGCATAAAACCTTACATTGTAGAGTGGGAGACAAATATCGTTAACCCATCGAATCTGCAACTGCGGCAGCTCATGCTCCCTTTCTCGATCCATTGACGCTGGCGGTGTGATTTGAAGCTGCTTTCTCTCTTGATCACCCTGAAAATACATTCACGGAAGGATACTTAATTAACAAAAGAAAATTCTCATTAAGCAAATTAAATCGAAGTCTATGAAACCAGGGAATCGAACGCCTTGCTCATTCAAAATAAAGATTTTTTTTTGTAAAGTTGGTTCACTTAATTTGATTCTTCTCCCCCTAAATTTGATTTTTCGAAGATGGACAAGATCGTTTAAATTGATTGTTTTTGAGGTGAGTTTTTCATTACTTTGTCCAGTCTGTCAGGCCTGTCCAGTGACCTTTGACCTTTATTTTATTGTCTAGTAGTGCCCCAACTATGTAATATAATTTAATAGCGAGAGTCATTTTTGTTGTTGAGCTGAATTGATTGGACGTGTGAGGAATAAGGAAGATTGAGTTGAAGAAAGTGGCGTTGGCACGTAACAAATGAGAGGCCTCCGCCCCCGTACGTCCAGCGAAGGGGGGGATGATAAGTGAGGAGAAGATCAAAGGGAAGAGAGATGAAGATAATCATCAAAGAAATCTTGATCATCTTCTAAATCTGATTCAGGGGCTTTTGGGAGTCAACAGAAATTGAAAACATTTCTATATCTCATATCCTGAGATCACTCTAAAAATTGAAGAGAGACCCTTCCAATCATCAATCATAATTGTATCCTCTTTTATAACATTTTCCGCTTTAACTTCTGTCATAATTAATCTCTGTAGCTTGTTGAAAAAAGAGTTCACAGACATTAATAAAAACAAATTGACAATTTAAAAATGATTTCAACTTGAACTTCAGCCAGCTCAATATCGTCGGTTATCGAAAATATAGAAAAAATCTATCAAACATTTCTCCGCTTTCTCTTCCTCTCCTTTCCCTTCTATGTCGACTTCTAGTTTATTTAGCGTGAAATAGTGTTTTTGTTTTCTCCAAATTCAAATCGTTGACTAAATCTACCCAGAGACGATTCATGGAGCCCTTATCATAGTTAATTTTCAAGTAAACGAATATTTGTGTGATTGCTCCAATTTATTTTAAAATAATTTTTCTATAGAAGTTTACAGGAAAGAAAGAAAGCTTGACTTTCAGTTAAATCGGCGACTTCTTCTGTGTCTGCGAATTAAACGAAAAAAATATTTACTAAAGGAAAAAAAATTCTCCTTGAAGATGTATTTAGCCAGTGAAGCAATTTTGACTGTGTGATTAGCAAATGACTATTATCAGGAAAAAGAAAGCGGAGAAATTTGAGATTGGACTTTGAGAACGTAATTAAGATAGTACGTATAGTGGAAGAGCCAATTCTAGTTTTATGGGGAAAGTAACCTAGTTTGGAGGCCATGAAGCCCCTTTCGATCCGATGAATCCTATCTTCATGTTCAAATTTATTTGTGACTCCTATTACCCTCCGCTCCCTAATTTCTCATTAGACAAACCTATTAAAGCCTTTAGCTCTACTTACCTGTGCAAAAAATTCGGCTGTAACAAGCTCGGCAACGCGTCGTTGAACAGTCCAAGGCTTCGTAGAAGCTGCCAAATCAGAGGCAGTCATCAACATGCACCGTAGAACTTCACGCTGACCCTCTTCTTCCCAGCTATAGTTTCCGAATTCCACAGAATCGAAAAATACTGTGCGTTTTCTGTAAAGAAATGAATTTTTCAAAGAACTCCTTCGATCTTAAGTCTCAATCATAATAGAATAATCATTTTATTTTAAAATCTCTTTATTCGCTTCAAAAAACCATTTACTAAATTTTCTAGTTTTAAGCAAACACAATACCGTGAGGCCCGCGGAAAAGGATACACCCAAAAGTAAACAAATTGTTTATTTTTCTAAATTATGGAGGGGCG